>JBBPOJ010000887.1:0-18972 GCA_038091395.1 Leccinum rimulosum
GCCCGAAACAATGTACCTTGAAAACTTGAGTCAGTAGCTGGTAAACTTGTATCATGTATGTACTTACATTTTCCGCGACTCCCGAGATTATCCCTGAGCCTGAATCTTCCATTGACACGAATGACTTGCATGTATGACCACAATAATTGGGGAACGAGTGTGGCATGCACGAGCGAACAACTTCGTTTTTTGTCGGCGTGAGAATAACTGATCACATTCGCGGGCTTTGGGATTCAACGAAAGGGAAGATAAGAACGTTGCAACAACTTGCAAGTGGGTCACGGATGTGGCATGAGATAACGCGGATCGCGGACATACATAGATTGCATACTACACAACGAATACTACCAGTGATTAAGACTCAAAACATAGTACAACATTGGCTGCAATGTGGTCTCCTTCCTCACGAATCACACACCCAACGATAGCATCGACCACCTGGTCCTGACATAAAGAGGGCACGGCAGTGGAGAGCACTGGCTCGTCGGGTTCATCCTCCATTAGATCGCGTTGGTCGAGATTTGGGTTCGCAAATACGAGACGACGCTTCCTGAAGTCGTACTTCAGCATTTGAAGGGCCTCCATCAAGGTGTGGCTGATTCGATTACGCTTCTTTGTATCGGTCTCCGCGCTAGAGGAAAAGACACGTTCACAAGGAACGGATGACGCCTGGATCGGTAAGTAGTCCATCGCGATAGCAAAAATTGTCGGGTAGCTTTTACGCTTGCTCTGTAAATCGCCGTGAATAAATAGAATACTCGAACTCTTATCACTTACCTCCCAGAACACCAAAGGGTCTGAATGTTCTTCCCAAAGATCTCCACCGGTATATGCACGGTACTCTTCGTCTAGTGAGTGGGTCCCTGACACAGGGTTTGACCGTCTAAGACCCATATCTTTGACGCCGAAGTGTGAGGCCAGTGAGTTGATCGTATGAACGGGAACCTTGTTCCTTTGCTGAGCCTGCGTGGGGATCTGGATTTTCTGACGATACACCTGCATCTGCGTTTGCTATTAGTAACGAACGCGCACACGCGGCGCAATACATTGCTGACTTACCAATTCCAAGATCATATCTTCGGCTGATTTGACATACTCATCGTCCCAATAGTTCCTGATCCACGTCATCCGTATCGCGGGATCAACGACTACCATCCAGTGGTCAATCGAATGTATCCATGAGGGAAAATAAGGGAAAAAAGGACTTACACATGGCGACAACATAGGCCCGTGTGTCATCCATACGCTTGTAATACCTAGTCGCCCATTTGAGTCCAACGTCGATCCATGGAGTGACACGAAGGTTGTTCGTCCCCAACGTTTCCCACGCGGACATGAACAACTCGAAACAGGGGACGGCGCTCCCCAAGCGAGGTAACGTCTCGCTAGACATACGCTGTTGGACTTTTGACGGAATCTATGTGTCCGTTGGACATTGTTAATACTAATCATCTCGAAGACGGATACTTACCTGAAGGACACGTTCGAAGTCTTGAAGGACTTGCCATTGAGAGTGAGATAAACTGTACTGCGCCAACTCCTTCTGGTTCGGCAATGCGAGGAAATAATCAACCGCCTGGAAGTTAGAGGTTAGCGAGGCTAGAGACATCGCAAATCTGCGAAAAGTACGTACCGGACGTAGAGCACGCAAACGATTCATCATCGCATAAGTCGAATCCCAGCGCGTCTTCACATCGCGCAGAAGCTGCAGCTCAGGGACTTGTTGTGCCTCGCCCGAAGCACTTTTGAACCAGCTCTTTTCGTTTCCCGTCTTGATAGTGTCGACAAATTCGTCGCGACGTAGACCGGACGCACGAACCGCCCGGACGACACTGCGGCCCATTGAAATAGGATCCGACTTGACAGCCTCTACATACGTCTCATGCTCTGTGTCATCACAGAAGGCATCCTCTAAAGGTTCAGTGTCCATAAAACTCTCAATGACGTGGGTTACGCAGATATGCATAACATGAGGAAAGCACATGACAAGTCTGTCGAGTGCACCGAACTCAACGTCGCGCGCACGGAGGAGAGTCTCCAACTCTTGCATGCAAGTCTTGTTATTGCTGGCATTGTCCATGGTGAAGTGCCCCGCCTAAAATACGAGCACATCAATGACTGATTCATTGTTACTAGCTCGTCGAATTCGTCATTTACCTTTGCAGTAATCCCCGCTCTGTCCAGAATATACAAGATCGATCTCGCAAGGGATTTGCCCGTGTGGCTCCCGCGGATACGATGGAACGCCAACAAAGCCGATCGTAGTTTCAGCGTCCTTGTTCCAACTTCTTCTGCGATCCAGTGGGCTGTTACTGCGAGAAAAGGAGTTCGATTGTCACTCGACCAGATATCGGCCGTGAATGAAATTCGTCCAAGGGACAGCTATGAAGCAAATGTGGGTGTCATAGGGAGCATCGGCGAATCAATGCATATAGAACTCACCGCAAAATCAGCCTTCAATGCCATGAAGTACGTTTGCCACGTTTTTATGATGCTCTCCCGGATGTGCGTACGATGAGGAATATTCGAGTCCTTAAGATCTCGATGGAGGAGCAGGAGAAGCCTACGAAACTCCGGGCATTCGACAAGGTTTAGAGCCTAGTTGGTAGTTTGTTAGCAAGTGCCAGTGACGTTCAATTTGAACTAAACTTACGTGGTCGTCCGCGACAATCAAGGCGACAATGTGATTGTGTAGTTCTTGCTGCGTAAACGGAGGAACCGAAGCACGTTCATCAGGATTGATGCTATTTGACATCGAGGTACTGTCTTGTCCGCGGGAAGGGAGCGACGCAAGGGATCCACCATCGGCAAGGAACTCCCGAATTTCGGACAAACTGTAACCACGGGCCATCGCAGTTTTGATGCTCTCGATCCAAACGTGCCATCTGAGCTCCTCCGCAAGGGTCACGTACTCCAGAAGGTGGTGGCGATCGACGTGGCCGCGTAATACTGTCGTCCCGGTGTTGCTGGAGTAATGAAATATACGGTCCCGTTTACTTGTGTACGTTCGTGCCCAGGCTGCGGGGTCGATATCGTGAATCTTCCTGTGGTAGATGCGTCGTCGTTAGTAGATGTATGAGCTTACGAAGTATATACTGATACGTACTTGCAGTACTTGCACACCGACCCTTCGGGGGTCCTCTCAAAGAAATGTCGAATGTCTGCAGTCGTCGGAATTCTTTCCTGTCCCTCTAAGTTGTAGAGGGGATCGTTGGAAGGATCAAGCTGGATACCATGCTCGTCTCCGGTTTCAGGACGGCGTGATCGAGCACGAGGGGGATCTATGAGCTCATAGAGTCAGCCTCGGAAACGGTGATCAAAGCCTCATCGATGATTACCTTGCTCGTCTCCGGTTTCAGGACGGCGCGATCGAGCACGAGGGGGATCTACGGGCTCCATAGACTCATCCTCGGAATCGGTGATCAAAGCCTCATCGATGATGATCTCTTCCTCCACCCGCTCCATTGGTTGCACACGGGCCTGTAAGGGGGACATCAACCGTTGTCAAGATGTTACACGATCCGAGTACTACCTGTGAGTGACCAGGAGCAGCAGCAACCTGAGAGTCAGGCGTTGAACTCCTATGCTGCGGTGGCTGGCTTCGAGAGCTTCGGCGCTGAGGTTGGGACCGACCAGAGGTAACTGGGTTAGACGAAGGCGGGTTGCTGGATTGGCGGGGTGGACGAGGCATCTTAGAGGGCAAAGATAAAAAATCCGAGGCGCAAAAGAGCTGGCTGGCAGCTCGAAGCCAGCTAACGAGTGGTTTTTATAGTACGTACCCCAAGTTGACTCCCAAAACACTCGATCAAACCGTTCGTACTCCCAAGCCCCGAGTCCTCCCGAGCCCCGACTGTCGACCGAATAGAGTAACCGCAGTAGCGAAGCCTTGAGGATACATTGCCGTTAATGTAATCATCTGGACGGGAAACCATTACTAGCGAGGCAATGACTCGGAAGTGACCTCGTAACTTACCAATACATAGAACCACGAGCTGATCGGGGGCTGACACGCGTACTCCCAAGTCCTCCCGAGCCCCGACTGTCGACCGAATAGAATAGCCGCTCTAGCGAAGCCTTGAGGATGGTTACATTGCCGTTGATGTAATCTGGACGGGCAACCGTATCAGCGAGTAGTGGCGAGGCACTGAAGTGACTCGACTTACCGATACACGAGCTGATCGGTGTGGCTGACACGTGTACTTTCAGGTCCCGAGTCCTCCCGAGCCCCGACTGTCGACCGAGTAGCGAAGCGTTGATGTAATCTGGACGGGCAATTCGCAACTGATACCGTGACATAGTGAGCGGGTAGTAGGTACTGCTGCCGCCGCCTGCCCTGAGTCCACCCACTCGGAGTCCCGAGTTCTCCCGAGCCCCGACAGCTGAATAGAGTACTAGCGAAGGAGAGAACATAGTATATTAACGACTCGGAGACATGGTCGAACATATGTACAACACACTATAAGTACACTAGCCTAGGAATTTGGGCCCTTGCGCTTTCTACGTCGGCGATTTTTCGAAGATGCACCTGCAGTGGGCGCGGCGGAGGATGTCGTGAGTGAAATACGTTTCTGAGATGAATCTTCTGCGGAACTTTCATCGGCTTCGAGCTTACGTTTGATGTCCGAGCGTCGCCAAGTGTGATAGCGTGAAAACGCAGTATCGTAAAGCGATCGCTGCAAGGATCGAAGCAAGGACGGCCACTTGACGGGGAATGATGTGGTCGCACTTTCTTCGCGAAGGCGGGAGAGTGTAGAGGCCGTTGTAGGAGAGTTGGACCCAGATGATTCTATCACCTGGATCACCTTGAGCAACAAACGCTGCATGGCCCTGTCGAGCGACTCGTCGATGTCTCCCATTTCAACCGTCGGATGCAGAGTCTATAAAATGCACATTAATAACGGTAGAACGGTAGAACTCGCTATAGTCTATATAGCTACTCACCCCGGTTGCGCACAATTCTGACTCGCTATCCTTGAAATTGAAATTCCCGTCCAACCCACGGTGGAATACATTAACAGAAATCGATGTGATCTCGAGCCACTTGATCCCTTCCACGATGACAGGCTGGAAATGGCCATCTGGTTGAGAGGTTGGCGAGAAGGCAGAACGCAGAAGCTCGGGGGCGGAGTGTAGAGGATGTTTTGTGCCGGGTAGTTTGTCCTTGTCCTCGCGGATGCAGATCATGAGCACGGTGTCCACCTCGGGGCAGATGGCGATGACAGATTCCAGTTGATGTACCATTTGCTGGCGACTTGAACTGAAGCCGCATTCTCCGACCCAAACGGGGATGGGATCCAATGCGATACGGTGAACTGGGCGTAGGTCTAAAAGGAAGTCGGGAATGACAACCGTAGATCCTTTGCGAATGGTGGTATTGAAGTGGACCTCGCTTGCGATTTCCTCGTCGGAAGCGAGTCCGTGATTTCTCAGAGCGTCTTGTATACATGTGCCGAAGTATCGGATGGGCGCTTCGTGGATCTCAAACGGTGTCATCGCGATGATTTGATGGGTATCAGGCTGGTATGTGTACCTATGAATCAGTTCAATAGATGTCTTCAAATGATATCACATGTAACTTACTTCGCAGATATGCGGTATTTCCTGTTTTCAGAGGACAGAGATACTATATGATGAAATTCTTCTGGTGTGACGCAGTCAAATACCTCGTTATACGTTAGTTGGCGGAAAGTGAATGAGCACTACACGACTCACTAGCGTGTCAAGAAAAGGAAGTTGAAGGGAATGAATGATGCTGAGGCAGCGACTTGAGTCGATAGAAGGTGGTTGTTGGGAAGTAGTGTGAGTTTGTGTGTTCTGACACGATGCGCTGCTAGTTCGAATGGGTGGTACCGGCCTCGTGGCTGACCGAATGTGCTTGCTAGACGGTGTGTAGTTGTTGATAAGGGAAGAGCAGTTAGAGATGGATGGGACCTGAGAATTCTCCTTCGTAGTATGCTCTGGCTCAGGTGTTAATTGCGTAAAAGGATCTTGGGAGTCATCGGGTTGGGAGGTTGTTGTAACACTACTAGAACGACTGGACATCGTCCAGAGACTGGATTGACTGGTTGTAAGTGTAGGGGAACTGCTGCTACACATTATGGGTGGCGACAGGATCACAGTTTAGACGTAGTTTCAAACAAAACAATGGCAGATCAGTCATACGGTGATTACGTCAGACTACGGTGTGGGCGGGGAGGATAGGAAAGACGAAGAAACGGGGGATACGTATTGGGCCTGCACAAAGGCAGATCCTATTCGTCGTATATACGACATAATCGAGGATTCAATATCGGAAGGCATATAGGATGAGTTGAGGTCAAAGGTCGAATGATTCTGATCCTGTTGAAGCTGCATGAGGCCAAGAGAAAAGTCAGAAGAAGGAATCGACCAACCCATCAGGTGGGGGACAGATACTAGTAGCGGTCCAATTGTCTCGTTCATCTAGACTACAGTTTGCATGAATATTGACCGAATCATAAAAAAGAACTTATCACCTCGAACGAACTTTGGAAGCGCCTTGAACGAACATGGCTCTGACAGCCGGCTGCTCACAGATTGGCAGGTGAAGTGTACGAGTGGAAGCGTTGCCTGCATTCAAGTTTGACCATTTAATGATGTGAGGTGGAGTCGATATTCAGTTGGACGGTGATAGTGGACTAAAAACGCTCGCACCAGCTTGAAGCCAGAAACCGAAAAACTGACTTCGAAGTTGCCGATCGGCGGCACGCGGCAACAAATATGCTCAAAGTCGTGCATTATATAAGCCGGACAGCAACTATGTAAGTAAGAAGTAAGTAGTATATTGATAAGTGTTCATTTTGTCACACCACACACATATAAGCAGGACAATGAATTAAATGTATTAAGCTGGATTGTACTAAGTGACGGAAGTGAAGATAAAACTGCCCATCTGATCCGCTACCGTGCACCGTCCTCATCCTCGTTGTCACGTCGCTGTGTCGTCGGGGGGCGTTGTCATCCGAGTCAGGTCGTGGTGCCGCTGCACCGTCGTCTTCGCGCCATTGTTGCGTCGTCAGTCGGCGTCGCACCGTCGTTGTGCTGTCGTTATCGTGCCGCAGCATCATCCCCGTCCCCGTCGCCACATCGCTGTATCGTCGGGACTCGGGGGCATGTACAATTCAAGTTGTGTGGCGTCCTGACGTTGTGGGGTGGGTCAAGGAAAAAGAAAGCAGAGAGGGGGAAACATATGTTGTCGTTGCGTTCATCGTCGTGTCGTCATCCGTGTCGGTCTTGCCCTTGTCTCCCTGCCATCGCGTCGTCGTTGCCTCGCCGTCGGGGAGCATGCGCGTGCAGCGCAGTGGCATCCTCACGCTGTAGGTGGTTGAGGGAGAGGGGGAGGGGCGGGGCACGACAATGACGTCGCGTTCGTCGAGCTCTGGGGCAGGCGGAGGGAGGGGGAGGGAGAAAGGCAGAGGTGACATACCACCCATGTCCACGTTGAACGTTCTTCAATCCTACGGACACAGTCAGACAGTTGGTGTGAGTGAAAATCAACGAATACTCACCGTGACCAAGCACCGGCGGTGATGGGACCAACCACGGGAGCAAGCAACGACGCCAGTAAATACAAAGCGACTGCTTGACCAGGTTTTTCTGGCGGCCACGCATTGCTTACCGTGAAAGCTGCACTACCGCGTAACCCGGCCAGAAAGTGGAATGCACGACAACGACGTCGCGTTCGGTCGCGTTCGTTGTCGTCATCTTCACTCGTGTCGTGGTGCTTCCAGTACGCCACGCTGTCGTGCGTCGTTGCATCGTTCGTCCGATGTTATTGTGGTAACAGCCAGCGCGTTGTCGTTGGAATGCCATCGCGTCGTGGGGCGAGTGGACCCGTGTATGCCTCCCATGGACTGGAAGAAAAGGGGGAGGGTGGAGATAGGCGAAGCACAGCGACGGAGCCTATAAGTCCCGAATACTAGTGTGCCTCGCGCAAGAGCGTGAGAACTCAAACATTTGTAAGTACCGCATTGACTGAGTTGTTTCGCAAACACATGACAACTCATCACCGTCACTCACGGCGACAGCGACGACGACGACGACGACATCAACAACGCGTTGTCCACTGACACCGAGGCAATTGCTACAGCGAGCGTGGCACCTCCAGCCATTGTCGTCTACCGCAACTCTGACGAACACAAGACGGAGTATATCCTCACCCTATTTCTGCCGCCACTGGGACGTCGAGAACTGGGTTCAAGAATTGTCCATTCCTATCCTCGGCGAAGGTAATCACACAAGTACGGTCGTCGGCAGTTTGATGAAAGATAACTCGAAGGATGCCTTTATCGAGTTCTATGTTACCTGGTATGTTGTCCTTTTGTGAACGACGCCAATTTATGCAGATCCACTGTCTAGGTGCGTCTCGGCGACAACAACAACGACAACGACGTCGTCGATGACGCGCCACGGCAACAGCAATGACGGCGACAGCGACGACAACGACTCGTCACGGCGAGGCGACAGTAATCAACGACGCGTCCGATCCGTCACGGCGACCACGACGACAACAAAGATGCGTCAGGGTAGCAGCAACGGGCGCGTCTGACGCGTCACCAAATGACGGCGACAGCGACGACAACGACTCGTCACGGCGAGGCGACAGTAATGTCAACGACGCGTCCGGTCCGTCACGGCGACCACGACAACAACAAAGATGCGTCAGGGTAGCAGCAATGGGCGCGTCTGACGCGTCACCAGCGACGCCGTCGTCGACGACTCGACGACAGGGACACAGGACGAGGGTGAGGAGGAGGACGCCGACATCGACAACGTGTCACGGAGAACGTTGACAACAACTCGTCACAACTTCGATGACACATCCGATGTGTCCCGGACTCCCGGCGACAACAACGACTGCAACACGACGGCAGGGACACGAGGGAAGATAAGTCCCATGAGGGTGAGGACGAGGACGGCGACGAGGACGACACTACGGCAGGGACATGAGGGCGAGACGAGGACGAGCACAGTGACGTCGCGTGAAACCAACCACTTAGTTACTTCTCAAGTTGTGTAGCTTTTTCAATTTTTATTCTTGATCGTATCATATCACTCTCCAAGTCACGGCTTGAGCCGGCTTTGGAGCCATCGCGGGAGCTCAAGTAGCCGAGAATGCATCCGGCTTTTCCCGTGGCTTGGCTCACGGCAACTTGGCTCGAGCCGGCATCGGCTACAGTTCGGAGCCAGTAAAAAGCCCGAGCTCCGGCAACACTAGGCTCAACCACATCTTCATGGTAGGTCACTGCAGTCAAATAGGCCTAGATCCCAGGGGACAAGATCAGGAAGCACCAGTTCTTATACAATAGATTCTCCAAATCCAATGCTAGATGGCACCTCAACCTCAGCTGGTGACTTTGAGGCTGTTTCAAAGCTCTCAGCTAGGAAGTATGGAACCTCCGTCTATCATGTTGCAATCGGAAATATTTTATGCTACCAGGAGGATAAAAAGAGAGACAATATATGCACATTGATTGGCTTCATAACAGTAGGGGAACTACTCCACATGTGGCTTCAATGCACAAAGCCAGAGAATGCTGAAACATTCAGCACCTCAGTGGACAGAAGCGTGTTACCACCAGAGTCTGAAGTGCGCACAATATCTTCCTCATCATTTTCACTCAACGGGTCCATTTCTTCCAGTGGGAAGTCATGGGAGTCCTAGAGGAGGGAGCAACAGGGGTGACAGGGGTGCGAGATGTCATTGGATGGAGATGGGGGTTGAATAATAGGGGATACATCATTCTTGCCATTTCATCTCTACAACAAGGCAGCTGACCTACCTTCAACTCACTTTTGACAAGCAGAATTTGAATTGCCTAGTTGAAAAGCTTCCTCAGGACTGGATTAAACTGGCCTGGGACTAGGATGTTATTTCACTAGCCCCACTGACACCTTCCCCCAAACAGTTCATGCAATGATTTTAGGTACTCCCGCTGTAATCTCCATCTCTGCTATTAAGAAAACTCTCATCTCTTTTTCCTCTATTGAATCTGTCTCCAACATACATTGCAATTCTGCTTTCTACACCACAGAAGTTGTTACTTTTCTTGACTGGACAGCTCATTAATAATTTTCAATTCTTTGTTTGCCTCTGGCTTGCAAGGTCAGACAAATGGAACACCAAGCTGAGCTTTGAAGAGTTTTTTTCTACTCTAATGGAGATACTTGGGCCAGAAAGTGAAGGAGTGGAAGTACATTGAATGAGTGAAATCTATCTCAGAAAAAGAGATAGTTTTCTATGTCATCCACATCAACCTACCCTGGACAAGGGTATTTCATTATGGCTAGCACTACATCTTTCATACTATCCATATAATCCATCTACTGCTCTTCACAAAACATCAATTAAACTTTGCTTAGTGTGTATAGCATCCGACAGTAGGCTAATCAAAGGACTCATAGTTCTAATTCCCTGCATGGTACTTTCAACATATCAAACTTTGAGGCACTTTACGGGTCTTCTCATACATTGCACTATTTTTCACTATGCCACCCACCCTGACATTCACAGTCAGAGGAACAATCATGATGTCTTCACTCACCTTTATAATTCTGCTCAAAGGGTAAGCTATGTGTCCTGAAATAGTATCAATATATTTCTTAGATGTATGTAGAGTTTCTACAAAAGGCCTAGTAAGATTTAATAGCTAGAACAAAAATTAAAAAGACAAAATAGTAGTAACTGAGCTTCAAGATAGTTGTCCATAACCACCTTCCCCCTCAAAGTCAATACAAATAACTGCATCGGCTGGCACAAACTTATTGCTCTCATCTTAGAGCAACTCAATTACAACACCACTAATGGCATACCATATTCCTTGGTGTCAATGGCTTCCCATAAATTTTCCCCACATTAAATGTGAATTGGAACATTGAGCATGAGTTTCTTTCATTTGACATTGATCTTTGCTTGACCATAATATTTTGGAACATTGAGCTTGAGTTGCATTCATTTGATCTTGATCTTTTTGATGTAAATTTTTGCTAGAACATGATATCTTGACATAAATATTGAGTTACCTTATTTTACTTACTGCTAATTCAAAGAAGTTTCAATATTATGCTGCAGTGAAAGTCCCATAGTGATGGTTTATTACGAAGTAGTGCATTATTTGAGTCACATATGGTGTTATCCTGTCAGCCTTCAGGTGCCCCTTGATATGAGCATCACCATGGAGAATACAATGAGTGTGATCAACAATACGACTGGCATCATCTATACATTAATAACCCTAGTTGGGTCCCAATAAAAGGTGATGCTGCTCTCAAATGATTCCATGTTTTTCCTGTGAAGTTCTTACACAAGTATTGGTCAGCCCACTCCATTGATGTTTGGTGAGTGGCATTGCAGAAGTACTGGCGGACAAAGGAGAAGATTCCGGTAGTGCAGCGTATAGTGACACTGGTCGTATGGCTATTCTTTATCACAAATAGGCATGGTTGATTGATCATCGTGGTCGAGCACTGGCATATCCAGGTTGTGCATGTGGGCACAGACTTGCACATTGATCTCCTGATTCCTCCATTCAGGTCTTTGGATATGGAGCATGATAGAATATTCTGTGACTCAATTACATGGCAGCTTAACAGTTTTCATTTAAAAATTGTATTCATTCAGGTCAATCCAAGAACTGATTTGACCAGCTCCAGGATACTCATATAATATATGTGCCAAATAGGAGTGTCTTATTTGTTATTTTTTATTCTTATTCAAAAATGTCCAAAAGAAATCATCCAATGGGCATGTTTTCAGCATTTTCAGTGTGTGTGCGCATTTGTGGGGTTTCTGGAATAGGGGTCTTCTATAACTTGGGTACACTTTTACCTCCACTTTGTCTACACTCTGGTCACTTGTGACATGTTTGTCTATGTGATAGATCTGATGTTTCCATTGACTGTCATGGCTTTGTGCCAATGTTGACTTCACTTTTGCTACACTTTGGTAGTCAAAAATGTGCCACACTTGTCAACACATTGTGAAGATTTTTTCTCCACTTCATCTCTTCTTGACTGTTTCTATACTTTCTGTACATTTTTGCCAACCCAAAAAGTGTAGTGAAAAGTGTAGTGAAGTGTACCAACAAAGTGTAGTGAAAAGTGTAGTGCACTACCAAACAAAGTGTAGGCAAAAGTATAGTAAAGTGTACTGAAAAAGTGTACTGAAAAGTGTAGCAAAGTCTACCAACACAGTGTAGTGAAAAGTGTAGTGCACCTACCAAAAAAAGTGTAGCAAGAAGAAAGTGTTGCAAAAAGTGTAGTAAAGTGTACCGAAAAAGTGTAGTGAAAAGTGTAGTCAAGTGTACCAACCACCAACAGTGTAGTGACTAGTTTAGGTGACTACCAAGAAAGTGTAGTCAAGTGTACACAAAGTATGTAGATGACTACCAAATAGGTGACTACTGAACAGTGTAGTAAAGTATACCAACAAAGGTTGTTAAAAGTGTACCAAAGTGTAGTGAACCATCCATTTGAGTTGGTATATAGTCTACTATTGCTGGTAGGTAGATCTGATTTCAAGTTGAAATGTTTTATTAGTGTTTCTGTCCATACATAATTTCTATTACATACCTTCATCAGAGCTTTGGAATCATTTCCTGTCCATTGTTTAAATCCACGACCTTGTGAAAATCTTCTGAAACCAGGAAAAGATGGAACAGCTGCAATACTCTGAGTCCATGAGCGCAATTTATGAACCAATTATATTTATTTAGCTTCAAATGATCCCGTTCTCCTACCTGGGAAAAATATGGTGGGTGGTCAATCAAGTTCTTTATTGCTCCGACCCAGCCATCGCAAACAACCCGCTCTACTCAACATTATTCTATATTTCCGCCTATACTATTCTGGACACCTCTTCTTTGGTTGAAGCCCAGCCCCTGACATTGAAAACTTCTATGTAAACTGTCACTCACTCCTCAAAGTCATTTGTTTAATTGATATACTAGTAAAGGTGGAGGCCAGGGGGGAGGACATTGGTCATCACCATGAAATAAATAGCCAGTGATTGGGAAACAGTTTGAATATGTTTGGTACATATCTACTAGTATGGGACAGTCAATTGAAGGTATACTAGATGTCACTTCAAATTGATATTGCCAGGGGAGGGGGTAGAAGGGACCAAATGGCTACCACTTATGAAATAAATAGCCAGTGCTTAGGAGACAGTTGGAATATGTTTAGTAGATGTCTAATGGTATTTAAAAAAGTCTGATCGGTACCAATATGCTGTTGATTGTTGGGAAAAAGAGGATATTGAAGCAGTGTTTACAATTTTCCATGCAGCAGAAAGAACATTGCTGGTGGAGTTTGTACCGCGATGGCTTATAGTATATTTTCTTTTCCTTTGCTATTTATGTCAATGATAGTGCTTTTTAACTGAAGAGGAATTCAACTCTAGCAAGATAGCCTGATTGGTTATATGGAAGCTGAAAGTAATTCTAGAAATTCCCGAGTGAGTCAGCCCTAAAGAAACGCAACAAGATGTCTGTGGACATTATATAAAAGAAAGCCAATCCACAGCCTTAAGTGGGCCCGCAAGAGCTTTCTGTGACTTTTCTGTTCTTTTCCAAAGGCAGCATTTTCAAGTCCTTGGAGTGATGGAGAGGTACAGATTGTGTTTTGTTAGTTAGAACAACTTCTCAGACATCCCACTTGGAATTGTTAGTCCACACAGAGGTCATGCTCAGTTTGTGAAGGGCGACTCACAGGATTTGAACCCTGGAGGCTGAGCCTATATAAATTCTAGTATCAGATAGACCAGAAAGCCAAATATCTGGATACTCAGATAGATAGTGTAGTAGCATACCACTAGTAGCTGCGGAAGAAGACAGTCAAGACTCAAGACCATCAAAATTCTAGCTTGCCTCTTTGACAGAAAACCCTCGCCTCCCTTCTACCCCCCAAATGGCTCTTTATGAGCTCAATGAAAATGAGCTACAAATACTTCAGGCAGCTTTGTCTCTTTATGGTTGCAATGAAGCAACAAGAGATCTCATGAGCAGATTTGTTCCTTTACCTCCCAGCTCTACCTTAGCTGCTGCTGGTAATTTATCATCTCCCTACTACATTCCCAGTTCTCCAGAAGCTCTTAAAATGGATTTAGATGAGGAGTCCATGCATTCGGTCCACAATAGCCCTAGTGTCACTCAAGATAGAAGTATTGATGAAGAGCTGCTGGCTTTATATAAAGACTCTGAGCAAGAATCAGAGAAAGCTTCTATATTTGGCTCTTCACAAATGGTCCACTTGGAGAACACTAAAGCAAGAAAGAGGAAACAACCTGTTGGACCCAGAGGAGAAAGACTCTTGAGAAGATCCAAAAAAGTCACTACAGCTGCTGAATCTAACTTGGAGCTGGGGGAAGAGTTGCCAATAGCTTCTCCTTTTCTATCAATAATACTGCCTACACTTTCATTGCCAAGTTGGCTGGTGCTAGCAAGAACAATGTGGCTCTCTGAGCTCATGAGTTAAAATATTGTATCACTAGCCAGCTCTGTTTGGGAGATTCTCTGGCAGCTACTATTTGTCGTTGTCAAAGAGCTAGTGGAGATAATTTCACCATTATGCTAAGGCTTATTCAACTGGTGATAAAATGCCAAAGGTATGTTTTCAGCAATGATATATAAACATAGTCTTATATAGTGTATTGCATCATGGACTACCATAGATAGTCTATCAAAGGTTTACAAGCACAAGATTTCCAAACTAGACCTTCCAATTTTCCCTGCTCTGACCACTTTTTTGTGTGGGGTTGCTGAGGGCCAAAAGTTTGTTTACCTTGGAGGAGGAGGCTCATTTTACCTGTTAGTTCTCATTGCTGCTATGGACTCTAGTAGAGAAGTGGCAGATTTACTTGGCCAAGTTCCCAAGAGTATTGGTGACATGCTCAAGCAGCCCTCTACTTGCACTAGTAGGTCAATTGAATTCTATCTTCTATAGTTCCACTTGCTTAATCTAGCTCAACAGAGGTCTCAAATCTCATCACTGAAAACATCATCCCTGTGATTGCTGCTTTGAGAAAATCAATGCCTTTGACACTTATCAGCTGATGTGTTTGGCTCCACCTTCCTACACTCCATTCAAATTACTGGTGACTTGGACTGTATAGATCTAGCTGCAACTGATAGATTCTTTCGTGCAATCACACAAAGGTAAGTGATTACTATATTTTCTTTTTTTCTATCACTCTCTTATTGTCAAATTGATTACAACAACATCAACTTTCACCATACTGCAATAAACCTTGAGATCTGCAAAATACAAAGCATGTTTGATCCAAGTCATGAAAGAAATTCATGCAAACCCAATAAGGACTGCAGAGGAGAAAAGAACATGCAGTGGACTAATGAACAAAGGCTGCTGGCAACACAAGCACCTTCTGTGCTTTCAATGGATCAATTAGACACACCGATATGGTAACAATATGTTAATTATAAGCATATAATTGATTGGACTTCAACAACAGCAGCCAGTCTATCAGACCTTGCCAATGGCCTTCTTCGCCACCGGAGGTTGGGAATCATCTAGTCCCTTCCTCTTCTTCGACTTTTTCTTTTTCCCCCTAGATCCCAAACATTGGCACGTTGAGCACAATAATCTTGTGCTCCCTCCAAGTCCACTGGTGGTAAGGATGAAATGGTGGAATCTGACTCAGAACTGTAGTCGTCTCAAAGGCTGAGAGTGGAAAAGACCTGAGGCTTGACATAAATCTTCTATTGCCTCAGGATATTGTTGATTATACATGGAGTGTCTTTGTGAATCTTCTTCAAGGAGTAATTGCCACTTGACAGTGAACAGTGCCATCTTGCTTGCTGTGTGAAGATGGGATATTGTAGAAGTGGTATCAGATCCTACTGGTTCAACCTATCTGATATACAGTAAGCACTTTGTGGCTATATTGGGCAAACGACCTGATACTTCCAATCTGAACAGCTGGTACAAGGACTAACACGGTACCTTTGTAAACTGATGACTCACCTCAACTATGTATAACTTGACTGTATTCTTGAAATTGAACTTCTCACCAGACCCTTGAAACCTTTGGTGATAATTTCATGTAGTTGACAGGAGTATTGGATGGCATGAAAGTGGTATGAGGAAGCTCGGAAAGGGAATGTAGAGGGTGAGGGGTTCATCATTCTTGCCAGGTGTACTTCAACTCTACATCATTGCACATGGAAGACAAAGTTGTGTCTGGTGTTTCCTCAAACCATTTTCCCAGTTGTCTCTGCCAATGTGCACTCCTATTGTCGCTTGGACTTGCTTAGTCAGCATCATGTGACCTGTACCTTTATCTTTGTAGTACTAGTCCTATTACCATATTAGTATAGCATAGCTTATTCAGACCTGCCCTAAGCTGGTAGTATTAATACTTGAATGCAGCAACCAAACAATAGATTCCCTCCATCTTATACATTCCCCCTCCATAAGTCTCTGTGATTGTTGAGGTGCCATTGTCCTTATTAGATTGAGGTTACCTTCATAAGAATTCTTCTATATTGCTCTGTCATAGTTGAATTGCAGAAATAAGGGAAACCCCTCACATCAGAGGATAAACAAGAACCCTTGAAAAATTGACCCTCAGGTGATTACAAACATCTTGCAAATTGTATAGTGGTTTAGAAATATTATCTGGATGTTCTAATGGCGCAGTAGAGTAGAGGATTCTATTCTAATCAGGGATCTCTAGTAGAAAACTTGCTGAGATGAGAGATATTGAGTACTAAGAACGAGTTATCAACACTTTGTATGAGTGAAGTGAACTGATATTTCAGCGTGAGGCCTAAAGACATCAGCAAATCATTATTGAATAGTGCTTAAATCAAATCAAACAAGTGGAGAGCATATAGGTCTGAACAGCGAGCAGGATGGAGAGAGTGTAGCAACTGTGACACAAGGCAGCAGAAAAGTGTAAAACCCCACTGCCAGGTTATACAATCAAGAAGGTAACAGGGCAACTGTGATGGACACAAAGTCCAGGAGCATTCTGAGCAAAACACAAAGTTTGATTGCCCAGACAAAGGTTTAAGTGGCACAAAGAAACTAGGGGGAATCTAGTAGTAGACCACTCCAGATACACTTCCATAGATATAGGATTTGGATGGCTCAAGATCTATACCTCAGACACATGATCATACAAGACTAGTTATGCAACATCTCAATGCTTCTGAGATATGGAAAAAATATGGTATTGTTGATGGTATTCTGGTCAATACTGTCTCAATGATGGAATTGATTTCTTATTCAGAAACAAGATGGCCATTTAATAAATCATTTCCAGGAGCAAATATTCATGAATTAATTGCTCCTGATAAATCATCAAAGGCACCACCTTGTGCATGGATAGAAGAATACATCAGACATCACTATGATGATCCTGCATCAATCCTAGCAGATATAAATAATATGTTTTTTTTCTACAATTATATATACATATGATAGTATTGCAGCTGTTCCATCTTTTCCCGGTTTGAGAAGATCTTCACAGGGTCGTGGATTTAAACAATGGACAGGAAATGATTCCAAAGCTCTGATGAAGGTATGTAATAGAAATTATGTATGGAAATAAATACTAATAAAACATTTCAACTTGAAATCATATCTATCTACCAGCAATAGTAGACTATATACCAACTCAAATGGTACAAGCCATAACTGCTTTCATGGAGTTTTGCTACCTTGTCTGCCAACATTTTCTTAATAAACAAGATCTGCAATCACTGAGAAATGCCCTTCAACGATTTGAAACCCACCATACAATATTTCAAACTTGTGGAATTACACTCTCAGGAATTTTAATTCCTCATATTCATGCTTTACAACATTATGAAGAGCTTATTCAACTCTTTGGTGTTCTTAATTGACTTTGTTCATCAATGACTGAGTCCATTGTTAAATGTATCCTGGAACTGCCCCTCCTTTGACAAAGAGACAAGCCAAGGCCATTCACTTGCCAGCTTCCTAGCCAAAGACAGTCCATAAAAACTACCTCCAGCTTGATCGCCGTTGTGCTTCTGATGCAAGGCCCAAAATACCCAACCCTTAGAAATTCTAGGAATGTAGCACAGCCAGCGCATGGGTCAACAAGATGAACCCCTTCAAGTTGTAGTACTTCATTTCTTTGTGACACTGCATGGCCAGCACACTTCTCTGCCGTTCAACCAACCATCAAGCCAGGTATTTCTAGCATGTCATCTCTAGAAAGTCCTCTACAAGTATGTCCATGACTTGGTCATTTAGAACATATCACCTGGAAGTAACTGTCACATGACAGTGGGTCACTTTACATGATGTTTTGCATCATTTCCTACTAACTTTCGCTGATTACATATCTTTCTCTTCGTGTCATAATTTGTTTCTTAGATATCTTCTCAATTTGGACCACTTCTTGACTTGTCACCTCAGTGGACAAAGTAACCTACGTAAGTTGTTACTTTTCTTTACTGGACAGCTCATTAATAATTTTCAGTTCTTTGTTTGCCTCTGGCTTGCAAGGTCAGACAAATGGAACACCAAGCTTGATGCTAGGGGCGCTACCAAGGGGACCTTTGCTCCTATACTCAATTGTATCATGACTGACTACTCCACATATAGCTTCAATGCACAAAGTCGGCCAGAGAATGCTGAAACATTGAGCACCTCAGTGGACCGAGTAACCTGCATAAGTTGTTACTTTTCTTTACTGGACAGCTCACTAATAATTTTCAGTTCTTTTTTTGCCTCTGGCTCGCAGGGTCAGACAAATGGAATACCAAGCTCGATACTAGTGGCACTACCAAGGTGATCTTTGCCTGAGTATCGCAAAATCGAAACACCGAACAGGGATTGCCTGTTATATCCGCTCCGGCCCCTGTCCGGTCCCTCCGATCCATCTCCGCCTCGGAGCATTTCCTTTCTCCCCGGAGTCGCTATCGGAGGATGGCTCCTCCGTCTCGGACCTCCTCACACTGCCTC
>JBBPOJ010000888.1:0-18969 GCA_038091395.1 Leccinum rimulosum
TGGCTGATTGGTCAATTGTGGAATGTAAGCATCCACAGCCCATGGGCCAGTTGGCAACATGCCGAGCTCCAGTTGCATTGGCCGACCGGTAGTTTGCCGAGATTTTCAGTCCATCGGCCAATGTTGGCTGGCCGGTCAGTTGTGGCATTTTGGCACATTGGCTAGCCGGTCATTTGCCGAAAATTCTACTGAATGGGGTCTTTCACCACGTTGATCTGTGTGCACAAGGCACTTTGGACAATGATTCTCAGTGCAACAGCCCACAAGCTGCTCAGGGTGGTCTCCAATGTAGGCTGCAAGGATCAGGAAGACTTTTCAGATGTGCCCATCAGCACACACTACCTCCACACCATCTCAGCCAGCTGTCACAAGAGAATGAAGCATCTGCATCATGCAATAATAGAATAGCCAGTAACCTGCAATGGAATTGTCCCCAGTTTTGAAACTGGCAAGTACCCCAGCAAAATGGATCTGTGTTAGGACGGCTCACGATGAACTTGCTTTAATAGATTCTCGATGCTCCAATAGACCGGCCAAGCAGACTTGTCACCCTTGAAGCGAGACAATTCAGTCTTGTCGGATGCCAGAATAACTGGTCTGATAGTGCCAGACAAAAGACAATCCTTAATCCTAGGGTTAGTAACATGCACATATTTTCAAACTCGAAGCGATCTTAGTATTGACTTGGGTTTTCCACCACCAGTCACCTGTCCACATCTTGTCATATCAGTGGGTCTGTCCAGTCAATTAAACCTTCTCTGGCGCATAAGCCAAGGTACCATCAAAGGCATGGTTCCCTATCAACTCTTGGACACAAGCGAGTGGATCGCGCAACCACAGCTCTAGCTCTTCGGACTCAGTATTATTGTTGAGTTGACCATCTGCAGCATTGCTTTCAATTGGCTCAAGATCCCCACAGGTTCGAATATTTTGGCACGTCCATTTGGATCCAGTAGGTAACTAATCAATAAGTTGTAGGAACTTATAGTTGCTACGGAAAGAGGGGCAAGTTTAATTTTTGGTCTTTGTCAAGGTTCGTTAGTGCTGCTCAAATATAGTAACCCCTAACATAATCCTGATGTGGTGCTCACTGACCTCTTGGTTTGCGATACATTGAACCATCATACCTTTATTTTTGCCTGACTGTTGGAATGACCTCTTACAACAACACTGTTTGAGTTCTCCCTAGCCAAAAGCAATCAGTCAATATTTGAAAGAGAACAAACTACATACTATCTGTGTTTAATAGCTGTCTGTTGTCCCATAGCATCGTATTGTGTTTGGATAATCTCCAAGAGCATGAAACTTGTATGTCAAGAGGTTTAGCTTCTTCTCTCTGAGTCTAGTCTAGAACTTGTTGATGGCGCAAATCTGTTCTGTGAAGCTAATTCTGCAGTCCAGCGACCACATGCAGCATTCTCTTGGGGCAGCTCAGTTGTAAAGAAGAACATGCATGTTGTACATTGAAACTTTCGGATGGACTTCCCAAGATAGAGATTGTGGCTGCATCAAAGAATGACATTGTATGTCTCTTCAGTATGAAGATCCGCATTAAGTGTGTAAACACTGCCTTCCAGACACCCAACTCGAACTCGTGTAAAAGGTCAACGACAAACATGCAAAAGAAGTTGAATGCATTGTCTGCGAGTCAGTCTGAGAATGTATTCTAGTGCAAAACCGTGACAGATAGTTGTATGTTGAATTTCCTTGATAACACATACACAGGTCGGAACGAGCGACTCACTCTGTAAAATATCCTTGACACAATTTCCATTGATGCTTGCACTCTGCTTGAAAATACACCTGCAAGCCTTCTTGATCTTCTTTCTATGTGCTTTGCTCTCAACTCGGATCTGTGTTGCCCGAGTTGTCATGTCCTTTGATATAGTGTTTTCAAGTCCAGTCCTAGGACTGAAAGAAAACCGGCAACTTAACTGGACCATAACCAAATGCAACTGAAGTGTGCAACTGGTTGCAACTGGTTTTTCTTGAGTTTCAGTTTCAGTTGCCGTACACTCAGCAGAGTAATGCCGGACTGAAAAAAACCAGTTGTGACCTGTGACCGGTTTTTAAGGAGACCGAACACAAAGACAAAGTGCTACTACAGTACACAACTTCACGCAAACACACTCTCAACAACTGTAGCTTCTCTCTCGAACCAAGCCAATTCCTCATCGGCAGCAAGGAGTTTCTTGAATTCATCCAGCTGGTGCACCTCCTCAACTTGACTCAAGTTCAAATCCAATTTGGCACGGTCAGCAATATTATTGCGCCATGCATGCTTTGAAATCTGGAGTTGTTCAAAGAAATCCTTTATGGATTATTCTTATAGCACAGTATAGTAGATACTAGTCTAATATGAAAGAGGGTTTCTCTAGTAGAAAACTCACTAGGAAGTTGAGATGAAGATATCGAGACTAAGAGAATTCACAATACTTGTTTGTAAAGCGAACTGATATTTCAATGTGAGGCTTAAAGCCTTATATACAAGTGTGTGTATTTGTATATATTATGGTATGGAATGTTTGAAGATCATTCCAGAAGATCATGTAATAAGTTCTAGCCAATAGCATAAGAAACTCATCATAATCAGCCTGAGTAAGCTTGATTAATAATGATCAGTAAGCAAAGATGTAGCCAATAGCGTATAAGGCTCTTATCTATATCTAATCCACATTACATAAGCTTAGATGAAAGGTTTAGACAAGTTCTAGATTGGACAATCTTTATCCTACAAGAATTGAGTGAATAATGATTGTTTGAATAGAACTGGCTCCTCAGTGACATTTTCGACTACTGAAGACTTGCTCTTGCAACACCGCCATTTACCTTTTGTCTGGTTGCGCTTCCTGGACATGGTAGGTTTGTCACTGCCGTCATTGTGGTCCAATTCTGACTCACTCTTGTTCGTTTCAGCCCTGCGCTTCTTCCCTTTATTAGGTGGGTTGGTTTTGGTCTTCAAAGGATGAGAACATGTAGTCCTGGCCACAGTCTTCCGCTTTTGTTGGCCTACTAACTGAATAGACCTCATAGTTGGGACTTTCTGGCAAGAGGACTTGCAAGTTGAGTTAGACATGCTTCGAGTACAAGGAAAAGTTTTCAGCACTCCGCTGTTTTATATTATTCACTGGCACCATGTTGTATACATGAGGTGCACAGTCACAACCCCATTTGTCATTCACTTGGGGGGTTACGGGTAGAGGTACGGTATCAGTAGACAAATACTAACTTGTACATACAAGGAGCCCAGGTGGGTCCCTACCTGCTACTAGTTACTGGCAGGTTACAATGCCAGTGCATCGGGTACTATTTACATGAAGTGTACTACGGGTCTTTCGGAAAACTAGTCACAACCGGTTGTAACTGACAGGGCAACCAACAAAGACTGGTTGTTGAAAGTCCAGTTCAGTTTAACTGAAATCCAAAAAATGTAGCAACTGGTTGCTTGGGTCCAGTTTATCCAAAAAAAGGGGGAAAAAACTAAACCCAACTGAACTTTAAAACACTATTTCCACTTTACATCCTTTTCTTGTTTGTCACCTCGTCACTTCCTACTACTATGTTGCCCATTTTCTCACCACATCTGCTTGAACGTAACCATCACAAGGTTGAACTTTGTCGCTATGCAAGACTGGCCTGCAGAGCGATAAATCTGCCCTTGTTTCAAGGTCAGTTTCATTGCCCATATATAGCGCTGACCATCTTCTATGTTACAGATCATGCATTTTCAACATGCATTTCCCCCTCCATGTCTAGGTTGAACTCTACCCGGTGGACCTCTCAGATCCACATAATGCAGTACAAATTTTTGGCAAATGACCGGCCAGCCAACATGGGCCGATGGACTAAATATCTCGGCAAATAACTGGTCGGCCAATGCAACTGGAGCTCGGCATGTTGCAGACTGGATTTGTCTGTAGATACCTGCAGTGGACAGTTGACTGATTAGCCAACAACTAAAAGTTCGGCATGTTGCCGATCGGCTAATTGACTAGGCATAAGTCCATCCTAAAGTTTGCCGATGGGCCAAAACAAAAACTCAGCATGTTTTCCAACTGGCCCATGTGCTGTGGATGCCTGCATTCTGCAATTAACAGATGGGCCAACAACCAAAAGTTCAGCATGTTGGCGATCGGCCAATTTCTTAGGCATGAGTCCATTCCAGAGCTTACGGATTGGCCAGAATAAAGACTCGGCATGTTTTCTGACTGGCCAATGGGCTGTTCAGTATGTACGGAATCCCTTACCGAAGCTGTCTCAGCATAACTGCACATTTGGATTTAATTTTATGAAATCTCCCTACTGTAGTGCACTCTAAGCAATAAACTTGTTTTGGCCAAACTGTATGTAATGTAATGGGATTTTGGCATGTCAGACAGTTAGTACAATACACACTGAAGCACTTGCCGAAGCTATCTCGGCATAATTGTGCATTGTCATTTAGTTTTGTGAAATCACCCTACTCTACACTCTAAACAATAAACTGGTTTCGGCAAAGGATTTATGGTAATGTAATGGTATTTCAGCATGTCAAACAGTCAGTATACTACACACTGTACCACTTGCTGAAGCTACCTCGCCATCATTGTGCACTGTAATTTAATGTTGTGAAATCTCCCTACTATACAATCTAAGTAATAAAGTTGTTTTGCCAAAGGTCTGTATGTAATCTCATGGTATTTCAGCATGTCAGACAGTCAGTATAGTACACACTAAACCACTTGCCGAAGCTATCTCGCCATAATTGTACATTGTAATTTAGTTTTGGGAAATCTCCCTACTATACACTCTAAGTTTTGGCAAAGGATTATATGTAATTGTCATGATATTTCGGCATGTCCAACAGTCAATACAGTACACACTGAACCACTTGCCGAAGCATTTCGGCATAACTGTACATTGTAATTTAATTTTGTGAAATCATCCTACTACACACTAAGTATTAAACATGTTTCAGCAATGGACTGTATGTAATGCAAACAGTCAGTACATACAGTATACACTCAAGCACTTGGTGAAGCTATCTCGGCATAATTTTACATTGTAATTTAGTTTGGTAAAATGTCCCTACTATACACTCTAAGCAATAAACTTGTTTTGGCAAAGGATTGTATGTAATGTAATAATATTTCGGCATGTCAGACAGTCATTCCAATGCACACTGATGCCCTCGCTGAACTATCTCGGCATCACTGCACATTGTGATTTAATTTTATAAAATCTCCCTACTATACACTCTAAGTAATATACTTGTTTCGGGAAAGGGCTGTATGTAATGTAAATGTTGTTTCGGCATGTCAGACAGTTCTTCAGGGACACATTTATGCCCTTGCTGAAGCTATCTTGGCATAACTGTACATTGTGATTTAATTTTATGAAATCTCTCTACTATACACTAGTGAGTTCTCTAAGTAATAAACTTGTTTTGGCAAAGGTCAGTATGTAATGTAATGTGATTTCAGCATCTTGGATATGCCAGGTCCTATCCAAGCCCTCTCCATTGCTGTCTCAGCATAATACAAAGAGTTCCATAGTTTCATGCAATTACATTTTCATCTACTCTAAGTGACATACTTGCTTCAGCAATAAACTGTATGTACTGGATTGATGTTCTGGCATGTTTGATAGTCACTTAGGGTTCCATGCAAGCCCTCCCGCCACTATCTCAGCATAATTGCACTTTGGTTTACAGTTTCATGACATTACATTGTTATCTAGTGTAAGTAGTATTTCCATAAACTACAGAACTGCCAGTTTGTAATTATGACGAGATAGTGGTGTGGAGAAATGGTATAGAATTCTAAGTGACTACCAAACATACCAGAACATCACTCCAGTTCATACAGTTCATTTCTGAAGCAAGTATACCATTGAGAGTACATTTCAATTTAATTGACTCACAGTACAAAACTGTTTGTAATTACTAATTATGGCGAGATAGCATCGGCAAGGGCTTGCATGGGACCCTAAATGCAAAAGATGCCGGAACCTCACTCCAGTACCTACTACAGTTCATTTCCGAAGCATGTATACCACTTTAGAGAACATTTCAATGTAATTTCACAAAACTACAAATCAATGTGCAATTAGGCAAAGACAGCTGTGAAGAAGGTAAAAATAGGACCCTAACTGACTTGTACAGATACCGGAATATCACTGAAATCCATGTATTTCATTTCCAGAGCAAGTCAACTACTTTAGAATACATTTAAATTTAAATTCATGAAACTACAGAACTGTTTGTAATTATATAAGTTATGCCAAGATAGCTTCAGGTCCTAAGGGCTTTCATATGTACTGGACTGACTGAGTCACTGATGTGCTGAAACAACAGTCTGTATATAGTCCTTGGCCCGAAATGACTTTGTGATTGCTTAGAGTGTATGGTAGGGAGATGTCACAAAATTAAATCACAATGTGTAGTTATGCTGAGATATCTTCGGCGAGGGCTTCCATAGATACTGGACTAGCTTTCTAACATGCCGAAACAATATTCCATTGCATACACCACTTGACTGAAACAAGTTTATTGCTTAGAGTATATAGTAGGCAAATTTCACAAAACTACATTACAATGTACAGTATATATATGTACTCAATTGACTATCAAACATGCCGAAATCACATTATATTACATACAGACCTATGCCGAAACAATTTTATCAAGTAGAGTGGATATTAGGCAGATAGGACAAAATTAAATCACAATGGGCAGTTATGCCGAGATAGCTTCGGCAAGTGCTTCCATACATACTGAAATGACTGCCTAACATTCCGAAATCACATTACATTACATACAGAGTGATGCCGAAACAAGTTTACTACTTAGAGTGTATAGTAGGCAGATTGGACAAAATTAAATCACAATGTGCAGTTATGCCGAGATAGCTTTGGCAAGTGCTTGCATACATGGTGATATACCTGTCTCAAGACTCTAACATGCCAAAATAACATTACAGTACATACAGTCCTTTTCCAGAAGAAGTTTATTCAATAGCTTTCAGTGGAAGTACACAAAACTGACAGTTATGCCAAGATAGCTTCAGTAAGAGGATGCATACATCATTTCAAACATTCATACTGAGGAGCAGGGGCACACTGTTCGCACGCAAGGGGACATAGTGCGTGACATTACTACACAAGGTGCTGTGGGTTTGGCAACAAAGAATACTTTGGCTCAGTGGTGGATCAAGCGGGATTTCATCCGCGCAACGACAGAGAATTGGTAACTAGACACAATTATCTATCATCCGACTCAATATTTTTGCACTGTTTGCTTTCAACATGATTGTCTATATCACACGCTTGTTTGTATGTATGGGTAGGTGGTGGGCACTGTGGGGTATAAATATCAAAAGATATGGCACCAGCATTGAACATAGAGGTCATAGCAGATGTAGCGGGAGCCTGAGTGCCAATCATAGACTTACGAGGTGACAATGGCATGCGGGGCTGCACTGGTGCTATGGAATGCTCAGACGACAAGGACATACTGGTCCTGGAGTCTGCAGCAATCCCATTCGATAATTGTATACCGCTGATAGAAAAACTATGTTATGTTAGTTTCTAACCGACTCACAATGGCAAGGTGAACTCACCAGCCTGTGCCCAGAACGACGCAGTTTTCCTTGGCTTGCTGTAGTTGGCGTACATGTTGTGTTTCTGTGCACTAGTAAGGGCCTTCTCAGCCACCTTGTGTTCAGATTTGAATCTCTGAGCAACCCGGTCCGCAATCCTTTTTGCTTTGTGCTCCTTGTCCAGCTTTTTTATGAGGTCTAAGACCTCCCCTCCATATTTTCCAGCAAAAGCCCATGTAGGCAAGGTGACCTGAACATCTTCGAGATTTTTGATCGAGCATTTGGAGGCCAGAGTTGCAAGAAGGGAGTCAGGGAGGAGAAGGGAAGAAGTGAAACAGGCATGAGATGATGGGGGTAGTCACACTGAGCAGTTTGACGACACCACGAGTGGAGAGCACGTCGAATGTCTTCAAGGTGTTGCTGAACACGACGGCGTGCTGGAGTTGGGATGATAATGTCTCGGGTGGGTTCAGTCTTTACATTAGCCGGACTGTGCGGGCGCTCAGGTTGTGAGGAAGACGGTGGCGAGGATTCCTGTGTGCAATTGTCACAGCACATGGCTGTTGAACGAGCACTATTTAGTTGCTCTCAACGCTCTATGATTATATAATAACGGCTTAGTATATAGTAGATTACATAATCTTTCTTTGTCGTATATAAGATTCAGACTGAACGTCTGAGTTCTAATAACATCTTGTTCTCTTACCACTACGTTCCAGAACATCTCAACGCTGACACCTGGTGAGTACCGGTAGTCCTCTACCTCGGTAGTCTACGGTTTCTACAGGTTATGAGCCCCACCTAACGCACCATGACGAGCGCCCTCTGGGCAGCACGCATGAGTAGCTGGTCGGTAACCAGGCTTCAGCCTAGTAAGAACGTCGCGAATGCAGCACGTCGTAATGCACCTCTTCACTGAGAGTAGCAACGAACGAGCGTGAATGCCATGGGACTGAACCCATGCTAGTCCAGCATGCTGATGATGTTGCATTCTAGCTTCTATCACAATGTCTCCCAACACCAACACCAGCTCCGGCATCCAGGTCTTCACCGGCTCCAACTGGAGTTCCTTCTGGTCCTCCATGGCGCCCTACCTTCAGGCCACTGGCCACACTTGGGTCATCGGTGTCTCCACACTGCCCGCTCTTACAGGCACCTCCACCAAGGAGGAGCGTGAGTTTTGGATCCAATGGACCAAAGCCAACGGCACCATCATCGGGATCATCTTGGTCCACCTATCCGAGTCCCTGAAGTCCAAACACATGGGCACAAAGACCACTGCTGAGCTCATCAAAGCTCTAAAAGACGAACACAATGTCCCAGGTATCATGGGAGCCTACAAGTTCTTCAAAGAGCTCCTCGCCATCGAGATTCCATCCTCCTCTCATCCCGGTCCCGCTCTCAACAAGATTGAGACTCTCTTCACACGGTTGGACGCTGCCAGCCTGAGCCACACAATCCCCGACAAGGTGCAGGCCATGCTTGTCCTCGCCAAGCTTCCCACATCCATGGACTTCATCGCTCAGATGATAGTCCAAGAAAAGGACAACGCTGGCAAGGCCAAGGATCCCACTGTCGCAGGGATTTATACCGCCGTGGTCCTATCGTGGGACCAGCGATCAATTTAGCAGGGCAAAGGCAAAGCCCCCGCCCATGCGAATAAGCTATCGGCAGTCAAGCCGAAGGGGTCCGACCCCAAGTTCCAACAACAACAGCAACCCCAAGGGGAAGCTGGATCTTCGGGACTTGGGCCCGATAGCACACCATGGTGTGGTACCCGCCGAGGTACCAAAGGTGGTCGTGGACAAGCACAAGGTCGTGGAAATGGGTGTGGAAACTACTCCGGTGGTGGAAACAGCCACCACGATCATCAGATTGCCTCCACGGCCATCACGCCCTACCATGAGCCCTCATACGCTGTCGCCGACCCCCACACCATCACCTCACGCCCCGCCTCTCTCTACCAAGGAGAAGAAGGTCCTCCTGCTTCCAAGCAGATCTCACAGGCCTTCTCCCTCACAGACAGGATTGGGGTTAAACCCTCATGTGAGGTTATTCGCTCACTTGACGCTACGATCGCTGCCGCCGCCGCCACATTGTCCACTTTGATGGACATCGATGAAGATGAGGAACCCCCTCGTCCTATGAAGAGATCACGCCGCTCTCATCGAAAGGAGATCGTGGCTGCCCCAGCCGAGAGCTGGGATGAAGAAGTCGATATCTTCGGCTCTGAATATGGAGTTGACGACGAGATCGCCCAAATGGCAGGTATCAACGCTGATAGCGACGACCCTACCTGGGGTCTTCTGATCGTAAGGCAAGTTGATCCAATCCTTGACTTTATTTCTCATTACTCACGACCCAAATCTGTACGCTTTTGTGAAAAACAGTTGACCTGTTGGATGGGCGGAGATAATGATGGGAATAGAGTACAAGTAGATACAGAAATTGCTGTACCTGTCACCCATCATGTCGATAAATATAATCATATGTGCAATATGTGCCAGAGAATTCAGAAAAACTCCTCTGAAGAGGAAACTCGATCAAATAGATCCTTGAAGTTGCTCCTGTAATGGAGATCGCTTCGCGAATCTCTGGATCTTAGATTCAGGTGCTTCAAGTTCTATGCACTTTACTCCAGAGCGATCTGACTTTGTTGAATATGCTAAATTAAGCAAGGAGGATCAAATCCCAGTGAAAACCGCTAGTGAAATGATTCACGTCGTAGGAATAGGCAAATGCCTTATTCGAGATTGGCAATGTTGGCCACCTTCCCCATTCTGGAGTACGCTTGATATCCATGGGAAAATTACTTGCATGTGGTGCTACAGTCTCCGGCGATCATCGCCATCTCACTTTACGATATGGAGACGGAAGCATTCTCGCTAGGGTTCCGCATGGGTAACCCATGGGTCTCGAGCGACATACCCATACCCACACCCGTTGACAAACCCGCACCCTTTCCACGGGTATGGGTTTACTTGTGGGTCATTACAATTCTACCCACACCGATACCCGTAAGGGGTATACCCACGGGTCACGAAATACATGGGTGACTGTCCAAAAAAATGTAACGAACGGTACGAAAATTGGTACTATTACTCGGACACCGTGCCAATACTGTCCCACCCATCCGCCAGCTCACCTTCATCACCCACAACATCTGGCAATTTGGATGTCACCTTGCTAATGTCATCCGACTTGATGAAACCGAGCTGACTCCACTTTCCTACACATAACAGTGCGCGCGTAGATTCTGCTGATAAACGAGAGCGGACATGGGTTAGGACTAGACGGCCGCAGCTAAATAAACGTTCGATGTCAACAGATGTAGCTATGCAAGCCTATCAGTGTAGTATCACAATGAGTCAAATAAAAATATACGTACCAGGTATTGAAAGGTAATCTAAAGCCATTCGGGAGAGGCGGGGATACAGTGCACGGTGACTGTACCACCACAGCATAGGGTCTGCTACATACTCGACATCGGTGGTTAGATACTGGTCCAACTCGCACTCGAAGTCCCTGGGCTTGGGAGGTGCAAGCGCCGGCATGTTGTCGAACATGTTCTGTGAGCACGTACATATGTGAATAGCAATTCTTTCGATTTGAATACTCGAGCCGTACCTTGGACACGCTAACCTCTTTTGCCGAATCCACTGATTCCGCATCTGTGTTGACACTGTCGTTTATTGCTGAGGCTGCATATTTGCCCTCGAACTCTTCTCGCACCAAGTTCTCGGCCGTGCGAACCCATTCCTCCTCCCACCCTGCGGATTTGAAGTATTGGAGTTTATGACGAGGGTGTAACACTGATATAGTAGGTTGGTTTGGTAGAATATAGAGTAGTTGACCATTTGAGACGTACCCATTGCAATCCGGTAGACGTCTGAGCTGTCGGTTAGCTCATAATACCGGTTTAATGTTTTTTTCCCGAGGCTGACGGCGGCGCGAATCGAAAGTGTGAGTGTCCGATCACTGGCTTTGCTGGTGAGCGTTTCGTCAACCATGTCCATGGCTGGTATGACCGTCGGTAGGTTGGGCGTTGAGCGCGAGAAAAACAAGGTGGCGTCCTTGAGAACCTAAAGCAAGTATTAGCTCAGCAACGCTGCGCCGCGGTTCAATGCGGCTGAGTCACGCTCCCACCTTCAAAACATCTCGCAGCTCCTCAAGAAGGTCCCATTCATGGCCGCCAAGCTCCATTTTCCTCAAATCTCGACGCTGAGTGATCGTATCAATGGCCTCCCGGTGTGTTAATGCAAAGTTCAACATGTCAAACGTTGAATTCCAGCGAGTTGCCACGTCGCGCGGCAAGTAAGTGACAGTCACTTTCAAGTCTTGCATGATCTGACGCCAGGCTGGGAGTAGGACGGTCGTGGAGTGGATCAGTTTGAAGGCTAGCTTGCGGATCTAGAAAGAACAGTCAGCGTTCGAACGTTCAGGTATGCCACACTCTCTCCGAATTACCTTCGAAAGCGCTAGTTTCAGCGGCGCTAAATCCTCTTGCAGCCTCGCTCGTTCCTCCCGCGTCAAGAGTTCAATCTCGTCCATCCAGCCCCCCTCGTTGTCCCTCTCCCCCTCCACATCAGCGTGTTCCGCTTCCACTTCACGGGTAAGCTCAGCAATCTCCGCCCATTCGTCACTCACGAACTCGCCGCTTTCAAGTGTGGCATCAACATCCTTTTTTTTTATGTCGAAGACCCGGATGATTGACTTTGCAACCAGGTTAACCACGTGGAGGAAACAGCGTGCCCGGCTCGATTGCCCTCCAAATGCTGGGTTCAAACTTTGGAGCTCATACACCATTACATCGTTATTACTCGCGTTATCGCACGTCACACACAATGTCTGCATCAGTCAAGTCGGTCAGGTCGAGGTATGAGATTCCATGTAACGCTGACCTTATCAGCTAACCCAAATTCATCTAGAACCTTCGCAAATGCCTGCGCGAGTTCCAGTCCAGTGTGTGACTGACCGTGCATCAGCTGTGCATCAAGTCGCGGACATTGCCAGGTAAGTAAACGTACCTTTGCAACCTCCACAACGTCTAAGGGCAAAGACATTGCATTGCCCTTTTTCTCCAGGTGTACAGCAAATGCTACATACGCACGGTGGTTCGGGGACGTCCAAGCGTCCGTCGTAAAGTGCACCCGGCCATCATATTCCTGTAAGTCCACGTCTGTTTTCATTTCATCGCATCGCATCGTTGACGTGACTCACGCTCAACATTTTAGCAATTCGTTTACGGGTCCGCACAAAGACCTCCTTGACATCCCGTGAGACCGTGTCAGCAGACGGTACATAATGCTCCGGTCTACCGGTCTTCATCAAAGCTAAAAAGCCCCGGTCGGCCACAATATTAAATGGGCGCAAGCTCTCTGCGACCCATTTGACGATCTCGGTTCTGCCGTTACAGTGTCAATGCGGACGTACCAACACTGGCATGATGAAACCTCACCTCGTTTCAGCCTTGGTATGGGCCCGGTGACTGTAAGTGACTTTTCCTTTACCCTTACGTTCGAATGCCGCCGTGATTGACCCGTTCCGCTGAATGCTTTTCACAATTTTAGTACGGACTTCCCCAACATCTTTGGCTTCATTGGCGGCATCAAGAGCCTCATCTCCCCAACAGGTCTTGACATGTTTCCGCATGTTACCAGTGGACTTTGCATCCTTCGTATCCAAGTACCTCCGTATGGAGGCTCGGCACCCACGTGCAGCGCATTTGAACTCGTGGACACGTCGACCCTGAATCTCACGGACAACAGGTGTCGGCTCGAAGAATGCATATATGTGTGAGGACCAATCTTTTTGTAGTCGTTCTGCCGGCGGGAAAATAAATCAATTCGTTTAAAGGTTAGTAGTGAAACTGTAGACATACTTAGCTCCGCTTCTGCGGTCTCCGGGCCGTCGAGCTCGATGACACTCGGTGAACGGTCATGGTGACTCTCTGTGGATATTACCACCTCGTCATCATCTGGATTGGATGAGGGGGCTCGGAATGCCTGTTCTGTGGCTGGTGGATGGGCTGCCTTTTGTTTTTTATGTGATACCGGTGTGTCGCTGTCGCTGCTGGCCCGGCTGGCCGGTGTGCTAGTCACGTTCTTTCGTTTTTTAGACCTCGATGAGGTAACATCGGCTGCTGCCCAAGTTGCCTTTTCAGTTGGTTTCACTGCACGTTTTGTGGGCTGGGTGGACATTTGGAACTGTCGTGGGTTGGACTTGGAATAGAGGATGGAGTTTTTTTTCACCCAGCATGTGTAGTGACACGTTGTTGTTTTGTGTTTTGCTGAGGGCATGAACCTTCGTTGACAGATCCGCACCGTAGTTACAGTTGTGTATCTCGAGATCGGATTAAGCTCAGACTTGGCTTTTTTTTGGTTAACCCTTGGCATGGGTACGGGTAAGGGTATGGGTGTCTGGGACCAGAACCCACACCCATACCCGCAGAGTACCCACACCCGTGACCCGTGCGGGTAACCCATACCCATGCCGAACCCTAATTCTCGCAACCTTCCTTCCAGGACGCATCGCGCCTGCAATGTACACCATTGAAGTGTTACCCCTAGAAGGTGCTAGCTTCACCAAAGATATCACCTACGACATCCTTCATCGACGATTCGGACATCCGTCAAAAGACGTGATAAAACATGCTAAAAAGCATACAGATGGGATCACTGATTCTATTCAAATCCCCTCTCAGGACACAATATGTCCAGGCTGCGCCCTAGGCAAAATGCCAAATAGGAGTTATCCTCCCACCGATCGACGTGCTACAGCACCCTTCGAGTTGATCCATTCGGATCTTAAATCCTTCCCCATCGAATCTTATCATAAGTTTCTATACGTCATTGTATTCTACGATGATTTCTCATCAAACGCATGGACAATCCCTCTGAAAAAGAAGAGTGATGCTATTAAGGCAACCACAGATTTGCTGATGTATGTCGCCAATGGCCACAGCTCACATGTTAAATCATGGATGTCAGATGCAGGGGGAGAATATAAATCGAAACAATTTGACGATCATCTCCGATCAATGGGAATTGAGGTTCACACCTCCGCTCCACACACCCATCAACAAAATGGCCGAGCCAAAAGGTTCATTCGGACCATGATGGATAAATCAGAGGCAATGCGCCATGAGGCTTGCATCCCTGATAGTTGGTGGGAATTCTCAATTGCACACGCAGTACACGTATATAATCGTACACCAAAATGAAACAACAATTGGAAAATCCCTTACGAGTTGATCTATTGGTGTGCCCCTAGTATCACACATCTCTGCGTCTTCGGATGCGCAGCATATGTATTCATCCCTGCCGAAACTCAAAAGGACAAGCTCGCCCCTAAATCCGAGCTCATGGTGTACCTGGGCATCGCCCCAGATAACGTGATAAAAGGAGTAAACTGCATATTTATGCGATCCCCCAACAATGTGATTTTTACATCACCTCATGCGCTGTTTGATGAAACACGCTTCCCTGAATGCTCGAGCTCTAAAGCTCAGCCGGCAGCCAAAAAGGCACCTACGACGTCATCTCATCCAGAAGATATTCACATCCCTGACGATCCCACTGATGACGATTTTGCACCATCCTCACCACCTCCACATCCGCATACTCCGCCTCCCGGACCTCCTACTCCGATGCCTCCTGCACCAAAGAAACAGCAGAGGGCACCTGGTCCGCCTCTCCACCCAGCAGTTCCCAGACGATCCGAAAGACTTCGTCATGTGCCGAATAGGCCTGACAATGTGTACGGTGATGACCGACACCCAGTCTCAGTGGAACAGGACATAAATCGTCCAAATCGCTGGAGAGACATGGTCCAACCAGGACCTTCTCGTCAAATGCCTGGCAATCTCTCCGATTCACCCGCTCCTCCTGCTCCGTCTAGTTCAGACAGCGAAGCAGAAGTGGAACGGCTAAGTCGTGAAGGGGGAATAGGATTAGCCACATTTCTAATGACGAAGGCAATACCCCAAGAGGCATACACTGCAGAACAAAAGCCTCTACGCGAATGGACATTCAAGGACATAGACACCCTCCCGATTGATCAGCAAAAGGAGTGGAAGATTGCGTGTCAAAACGAACTTGACATATTAAAGAAACGCAATGTCTTTGAGATAGTGGACCTTCCAAGGGGGAGGAAAGTGATATCAAATAGATGGGTTTTCGATGTAAAACCCCATGGTCGCAAACGAGCCCGCCTTGTGGCAAAGGGCTTCTCCCAAGTTGTTGAAGGAATAGACTTCGACCATATATTCTCACCAGTCGTGCAATTCGAAACAGTGTGCTTGATGCTAGCACTCGCCGCCCTAGAGAACTGGCATATCAAAGCTCTCGATGTTAGAAGTGCCTACTTACATGGCAAGCTCACAGAAGAGATCTACATGGCCCAACCCCATGGCTTTACAATCCCTGGCTTGAAAGAGCATAAAGTGCTCCCCTTATTGCGTGCCTTATACTATGGCCTAAAACAGGCAGGATTAGCCTAGTGGGAAACTCTAAATGAGTCCATGAAAGAATTCAAAGGCTTCGAAAGGTTAAAATCCGATGCCGGAATATTCCTTTATAGGAAGAAAGGCACAACAATAGTTGTAGCCGTCGTTTACGTAGACGACTCAATGTTCTGTGGTCCCACAGAGGCCATAGTTGCAGACCCTTCAGTCAAAAATCCTCGTACCTTTGGTACCCCGGAAGTGTACAAACACCCGTATATATGGTACGGCCGGGCACCAGCCGGAAAGTCAGAAGTACGACATTGTAGAATTGGAAGACAGCAACAATATGATGCATCCAGAAAATGAGAAAGGAAAATGGAAATAGGAGAGTATCTGGGGGAAGGTTTCACATGGAAAACAACAAAATAGGGGGATTCTAGGCCTGCGGCCGGGGGGAGGGTACGGAGCCCGCATAGCCCTGGCCAACGAAATGAACAACTTCTCGGAGATGAATATTAGTTAACATGATTGGGTAGCATGAACAAATAAGAAGATAAAGGGGAAGAAGGTATATATGGTATCTGGTGCAGGGTGCCGGCCGCAGCCGCAGTACGGTGCGGGCACGGTCGCGCTATACGGCTGGCCGCCCATAGCTAAATGACGAGCAATATGACCATGTAGGGTCGATAGAATGAACCACTTAAATGCAATGAATGATTATTCATGGACACAACAACCTGTCCGGGAGGCCGGGTAGCGCTCGCATAGCGTCCAAGACCTGTACCACAGCCCCGGCCGGGCGTTCAGAATCACCCATGTGATGGCAATATGCAATTATTCAGAATAATCCATATTATGGCAATATACAATTAAATAAATCATTCAGACGCAGCAACCTGTGCGCGGCCGGGGGGCGTTCGCATACCATATGAGCCACGTACCCCCCCCCCCCAGCCGGGCGTTATAATTTTCAGAACGACCCATATAACGCCAATATTTAATTAATTAAATCATTCAGATGGGGGTTTTGGCCAGCCGGGAGTCGACATGATATCACGGATACATGTAGTACCCCCCCGGCCGGCCATGAATTATTCTGGTCAATTATTGTGGACGAGAAACAGTGGATGTTCATGTTCTGGTCAATTATCATGGACGGGCAACATTGGATGTATTGCTTTGTATAGTGTGGGGCGGCCGCCCTAGGGGCGCGGGACGCCTAATACCTGTATTCCCATGGCGGCCGGCCGACAATGTTATACAATTAATTACACCCATAGTCGCCCGCCAGCCGAGTATGCATTGCTCATTAATGTTCTGGTTGTTGATCGCGGATGGCAATCAGGCATGTTGGAATTAATTATCCGATGTATAATGTGAGCCGGCCGCCGCGATCCCACAAGACACCTAATACCTGTGCTCATAGGGCGGCTGGCATATTATCCAGCATCTTTCAATTGCTGCTGAAAAGACCAAAATATTGGTACAAAATAATATACATTAGTTAAATATGGCCGTTAAATATGGCCGGCCGGGAATCTACACGATATCTGGTCGCCCCCCAGATGGATATGGATTTCTCATGAATTTCTTGTCAATTATCGTGGACTGTATTGGGGCAGGTTGGAAATAATTATGAATTGTTCACTTATTTTACATATTTTACAACACCCGTAATGCAGTCAACAACAACAATATTATTTTACAAGTTACTCGATCGACTTGATGACAACGCAAAAATATTATTTTAACAGTTACTCAGTCGACTCGATGAAAACGACTAAGTGTTTGCAAAGTTCATTGTCAATATCCAGCCATTATCACATAACAATGTGGCGTGGCTGTGTCGCTTCCACAGATTCTGTGTCACCTGTATCCAGGCGCCGGCTGGCCGGTATCACTTAAATGGCTGCGTCGCTCCCACAGGTTTTGGGCCACCTGTATTCGTGTACCGGCCAGCCGGTATCACATTGACTGTGTCGCACCCAGAGGGTGTATGTCACCTGTATCCATTTTATTCGAGCCAAGCAATAGATCTTCCGAGACGGACCTTAATTAGCATGTCATTAAGTGGTGGCGCGGCCGCGCTGCGTTCACGCCACGGGCTAACACCGTATACTTGGCCTGGCCCACAGGATGTCAAGTCACTTTTATTCGAGATTCAACAAATATGTCTAAATATAAATTCCATGACAATTTCGCACGCGGCTGGGATGTAGCCACATGTCGATGGACCGTCGCAGGGCCGGCCTGGCTGGTGTGGAGTGAACCTTTTATTACACATTCGAAATTCGACAGTTTCAAAATTAAAAAATGCAGGAAATAAATCGTGAGACAGATTTCACCACCAAAGTATCTCCAAATGAGGCCCGGCCGCCATGCTACCACACCGTCCTGGGATCCGTACCTACGCCCCGGCCCCTGGCAGGCAAATTAACAATTTGATCAAATGTTGGAAATTTGAAGGGAATTAAATAAATTATGAGGCACAACACCACCAAAGTAACTCCAAATGAGGCCCGGCCGCTATGCTACCACACCATTCTGGGACCCGTACATACACCCCAGCCCAACACTGGCATAACAAAAAATGTTTTACATGTTGGAAATTTGCAAAGGAAGTCAATCAATTATTGGACAAATATCACCACCGAAGTAACTCAGCATGTGCCCTGGCCGCTACGTACCCACACTATCCAGGGACCCGTACCCGCACCCCGGCCGCCGACCCCATTCAGTAGAATTTTCGGCAAATGACTGGCTAGCCAATGTGCCAAAATGCCGCAACTGACCGGCCAGCCAACATTGGCCGATGGACTGAAAATCTCGGCAAACTACCGGTCGGCCAATGCAACTGGAGCTCGGCATGTTGCCAACTGGCCCATGGGCTGTGGATGCTTACATTCCACAATTGACCAATCGGCCAACAACTAAAAGTTCGGCATG
>JBBPOJ010000889.1:0-18959 GCA_038091395.1 Leccinum rimulosum
CGCTCGAAAACGAAAATGCAAAGGTCTCTACGCTCCGGGTAATGCTTACGTAATTAGTGTAGTTAAATTTCTCGAACTAAGTATCCCGCTCGTTCAGTACCAACAACAACAACACTCAAACATCGCTCGACACCGACACCGACACCGACACCGCCAAGCAACACAATGGAAAAGATCAAAGAGGTATTCCATCGCCCTTCTCACCCTTTTCTCTTCCTCATACACCCCCCACAGAAACTCAACGCTCTCCGCGCCGAAGCAGACAACGCCGTCGCACGCGCAGAGGATGCAGAGGCAAAGAACAAGAAACACGAGCAGACTATCCTCGAGCATGAGCAGCAAATCAGTTCCCTCAACGTGCGGATCGATCGTCTCGAAGCCGATCTCGAGAAAGCCGAGTCCCACCTCGCCGAGGCTAAAACTGCCCAGGTAGAGGGCGAGAACTCAAAGACCACAAACGAGGGTCTCTCGCGAAAGATTTCACTCCTCGAGGAGGAGCTCGATGCCGCGGAGAAGAACGTCAAGGAGACGACCGAAAAGTGCGTTGGATCACACCCGTTATCGCATAATCTATCACTGATCGCCGTCCTAGACTGCGTCAGGTCGATGTCAAGGCAGAGCACTTTGAGCGTCAGGTCCAGCGCGCTGAGCAGGAGCGTGACCAGTGGGAGCAGAAGTACGAGGTATGCCTCCCCGTCGCCCTTATCACCTGCCGTCGCATCTCATACACTCGCTTGTTTCTAGGACGCACTTACCAAGTACAAGGCTTCGCAAGCCGAACTGGACGAGCTCATGAAGAGTATGGAAGGCATTTAAACACCCACCATCTATCATCCTCGTCATGCATCTACTCGTCTCGCTCCTGGCGAGTTCCTTTTGGTCACATCTGCAGCGGTCTTACAGCTTGTACATCTATTCCTCCATCCGTTACACTCTCTTAATCTACCCGTCATGGAATTTAAGGACTTGTTACAATCCGGTCATACTCGACCCCAAATCTACGAAGAATACAGCGACGATGGTGTTACAGCGTTGAAACACTACGATCGAGAGCATTACTCGTCACGGAATTTCAGCGAAACAGAGTTGACACAATGACGTTCGTCGGCTGCAATGGCTCGTGAGTCCATGGCTCGAATAAACATGACGCAACGTACTCGGCGTAGCGTACCCTTCGCCCTTGAAGACATGCCCCAAATGCCCACCACAGGCAGTGCACGTAATCTCAGTTCTGATCATACCATGCGAGCCATCCTCGTGACGGGTCACAGCACCGGGAATGGCTAAGATGAGCGATAAGCGACATACCATGGCAGACGGACAATCCCCTTACCATCGAAGAACGCGGGCCACCCGCAGCCGCTCTTGAACTTGGTAGTGCTCTTGTAGAGCGGTGTCCCGCAGCCGGCGCAAGTATAGATGCCCTGCTCGCTGTGCTTGTCATATTCGCCAGTCCTCGCAGGCTCCGTGCCTTTCTGACGTAGAATCCTAAACTGTCCCGTCCCAAATTCATGTGAGATAATGCCTCTTCTCCACCCCACCAGTTGCATACCTGCTCGGGACTCAATATCGCGCGCCATTCGGACTCGGATTTATGCGCTGATTCGGCCATTCTCGGGAGGGAGTAGTGAAACGGACGGAGGTTCGTGTGATGTAGTATGCGTCGTGGAAAGGGGAGCTTCTTGATCATCATGATATGATCTGTTACTACTTATATAAAGTCCGCGCCAAGGAGATTACTTGCAGTATGTCAACTTCAGGATGAGGCTGTGGTCTTGCTGTGGTCCATCGATGTCCATCCTCAAGTACCACGTCACTGGCATTCCTGCGGAATTACTACACCATCATATCGTGACAGCGGCGGTCATAGCCCCTTGTTGAATGCCACCGGCCCCTTGACCGGCCCCGTTTCAAATCAAGACCATCTCCGGCTTTCCCCCGCATCCTCGCACGGTCACACCTCGAAGTCGCATTTTCTGCGGGCACTGTCGGGATTATCAACGGTCAAGCTAAGCATGGATTGACTAGGTGATATGGTATTGTCGTACCAAGACGAATGAACGGAATGTGTACAGGCGGCCAGACTACTCTTGCCTATCGAAATCACATACTGACACGGCCAGAGCTTATCTTCCAACATAAGCTCAGTGGCCGCACGAAAAAATGAACACAAAAACAGCACGAGAGGTTCGAACTGCCTCCAGACGTTCCTGGAAGGCCCATCAACATCCCCCACGCGCTTTCTAAAACGGGTTTCGAGGCTACTCGGTTACGAGCCTGCCCACGTTCGCCCAGCCGATGCGACACGGACGACGAGAAAGCGTTCTAAAGTTAGGACCTCGACGTGTATGACCCGGAACAACTGGATGTTGTTTCAAATCAGAAGCTGTTGCTCGACCATTCCGTCAGCAAGGCGTGATATTTAATGGCGATTGTCAACGGCCCTTATTCGGGCCGTTCTTTTGGTCATGTTCTTCTCCGTTCAGTCCCCGGCCTGCCATGGCGGGGATTCTGATCGGTATATAAGGTGCATGACGCCCTATCTATGTGAATATGACCCCCATCATGCCTCTGACAGATGCTCAACGCCACGCCGTGTCGGTCATGCGGGTCATGTTCAATCAAGTAAGCAAGTTTACCTACGGTACCGTCGAGTCCTTCGAGCAGCGCGCGCGGCAACCAGCGCCGGGGACCCTCCCACCTGATATCACACTTCGCATCGAGATCGCTCCTCCCTCTCCCAAGCCAGACCCCATTCTTGAGGGCACCGGCGTGTTGAAGACACCGGAGCGTGTCCCGATATACTTTTATTCCCTTGACAGCGGTGAGGCCTCCAAGTCGGAGGACATCCTCAACACCCGCGTCATCTTCTATCTGCATGGCGGAGGCAACGTCGTTGGCCACCCCACCCAGCAGCCTTTCGTGCAATATTACGGTGAACTGCTTCGTGCTGTTGCCTCACAGTCTGGGAGCAAATCCACATGTGTGCTAATCGCACCGAGCTACCGCCTTGCCACGGGACCTGAGAATGCATTTCCCGCAGCGCTCCAGGATATCTTGGCTGCGTACGATTATGTTCTCAGCAAGGGATATAAAGCCTCCAATATCATAGTCGCAGGCGACAGCGCCGGGGGTAACCACGGTCAGTATCTCAGTGCCTATCGACCCAAATTATTGACACTGACCCACCTCATTTGCACAGCCATTGTGATGACCCACCTGATCTTGCAGTCCGGCAAACCTTGCCCTCAGGGCGTTATTCCCATCGCGCCCTCATCCAAACTCCGAGCGCTTGACCACACGAATGACCAAACTAAACAACAAGCAGAGGACATCGTCGATCAGTCCACTGCCGACCAGATGACGAAGGCCTATATCGGCGAGTCTGGCGTCTCACCCGTAGATCCGCTCATCTCGGGGTCCCTTTTGCCCTTCTCTGTCGATTGGCCCAGGACGCTCATCCTTGTCGGCGACGCGGACGGGCTGCTTGATGCTTCCCGCGAGCTGAAGACGCGTATCGCTGCGCTCGGGAGACCGGTCGAACTCGTCGAGTATGATGAACGTCCGCATGCGTGGTGGGTTATGCCCCAGGTCTTTCCGGAGAATGTCCAGGATTCGGCAGAAAGGATCGCCCGGTTCGTTTTGCAGTGACAGGAACGCAAGGTGAGTCTATCGATCGATACTGTATGTAAATTGACAGCTGGCTGGTTCGTCGCTTTAGATTGATTTGATAGGAATTTGATGTGGCATTGGCCCACTATATTGACTATACCAAAACGAATGAACGGAATCAGCAGACTCGCACCCCGATGACTTGCCCACCGTTTATAAGCTGATTTGATTTACATCTTATTGCATTACATGCAGTCTGGTAAGCCTTGCACTGATGATGTGAGATATGTCTTAAGCCCCAATGCACAACTACAATATTGCTGCAAAAATGTTGTCATTTGTACTTGGTAGACAACCACGATACAATATAAGTAGCGGCCGTTAGAAACAGGCAACAATAACAACCGAACTAGTAGGTCCGCGAATCCAACTCAACTACCGAAATCGAAAAGCCTCGGAGGAAAACGGCCCCAATGATTGAATGGTCCAGTATCTTGGTGAAACAGTTTGGTGGTCAATAGTGTCACTGCAGACTCACGATGATTCCAGGAAGGAATCGTGCACCAAACCTCTCCAAGATTGAGGCCCTGAAACTTCAAATCGGTGCCAGTGTGATCCCAGTACCTTCAAATACAAGTCCATCATGGGTCTCGACCTCTTGGCAGCGCTACCGAGATCTTCCACCACGACTGCGGGATACAAAACATGTGTATAGTCTAAGGCATGCACCATTCAATTCAATTGTTGAATCGCCGAGGTTCTCCGAGTCAACAAGGCGTAACCTCCAGTTTCAAGGTGAGTCACATCCGGCACTGCCTGATCTAACTTATAAGAGACATGCCACATTTTCGTGCATCGGTAGACCACCATCATGCCGCTCTCAGACACGCAACGCAATGCGCTAGCAAGAGTACGTGAAATAGTTCGCGTACAATTGTATCCCCATGGGACCTTCGAGTCCGAGTCCGTGGAAGAGCGCGCGCGACGCCCAGCTCCAGAGATCCTCCCACCGGATGTCACGGTGGACATCGAGATCGCCCCTCCGTCCCTTCACTCGCATCCCATCTTGCAGAGCACCGGGGTGTTGAAGACTCCGGAGCGTGTTCCCATCTACATCTATTCCCTCAGCAATAGCATGACCAATGCCAACTCGGACTCGGGCTTGGATTCACAGAACCTGAAAGATATCGCCAATACCCGCGTCATCTTTTTCATCCACGGCGGAGGCAATGTCACTGGCCACCCCACGATCGCATTCTTTACCCAATATTACGTCCACTTACTCCGTGCGGTTGCCTCGCAGTCGGAAGGAGCAACCCAGTGTGTGCTTATCGCGCCGAGCTACCGCCTCGCCACGGTCCCGGAAAACGTCTTTCCCGCAGCGCTGCAGGACATCGTGGCTGCCTACGACTACGTCCTCGGCAAGGGGTACAAGGCGTCCAACGTTGTGATCGCTGGTGACAGCGCAGGGGGCAACCATGGTCAGTGCCTGAACGCCAATCGAACGTTGCACAGGGTATTGATGCTGACCTTCGTTCGCACAGCCGTCGTGTTGACCCACCTCATCCTGCAGTCCGGAAGACCACATCCCCATGGTGTCGTCGCCATCGCGCCGGGCTCGATCCAGACGAATGACCTCCTCAGCGACTACGCCAAGACCCTCACCGACCGCGATATCATCGATTTGCCCATACTCGAGCATATGTGGACCACGTACGTCGGCGATTCTGGCGTTTCACGCACGGATCCACTCGTCTCTGGGTCCTTTTTGCCCTTTACCCTCGATTGGCCCAAGACGCTTATCCTGGTCGGCGACGCGGACCTACTGATTGACGCCTCCCGCGAGCTGAAGAAGCGCCTTGCGGCACTCGGGAGGCCTGTTGAACTTATCGAATACGACGAGCGTCCGCATGGGTGGTGGGGCCTACCCAAGATCTTTCCAGAGGATATCCGGGATTCTGCGGAGAGGATCGCCCGGTTTGTTCTAGAGTGATAATCAAGTCAGCGACCCAGTGTAGCCCCATCATCTCAAGCAGACGTATTATACTATCGGATCTCTCGTGGAAGCAGTCTCACTCCTGGTGGCCACTGGCTAGTGGACGCTACGGACTGTTCGCCGAGCATCTCAACATCGCCTTCACACCACCCGGTAGCATGACATTATATGTTCAAAATGGAATCCTCTACTTGAACTTTGAGGTTTTGCGATGATGCAGATGCTGCAGCATTTCAAAAAAATTTAGCTGGTACTAACAAACATGTGATTCTACCGGTAGTGTCTCAATATCGAGTCAGGATGGATGACTGGTCAGACCGGTCACCAGTGGCGGCGACTTCCAACTACCGAAAGCCGCCTGGACCGTGACGGCGATGTGTTAGGATCCCAATTCAGATCAAAGATAAGAAAAGGCTAAAGGCGCGCGTGCAAAATACTGATGCGGCCTTGTCGAACTCGTCGAATACGACGAGCGTCCGCAAGAGGTTATCCGGGATTTTACGGAGTGGCGCGTCTGCCTATCCCCTTCAGATCAGATCATGATCAAGTATATAAGGTGCATGACGCCCCATCTATGTTCACTAACACAACCACCACCATGCCTCTGACAGATGCTCAACGCAACGCCGTGTCATTCATGCGAGCCAGTGTCAATGGAGTAGGCATGTCTACCTACGGTACCGTCGAGTCCTTCGAGCGGCGCGCGCGGCAACCAGCGCCGGGAACCCTCCCACCTGATATCACAGTTCGCATCGAGATCGCTCCTCCCTCCCCCAACCCAGATCCCATTCTTGAGGGCACCGGCGCGTTGAAGAGGCCGGAGCGCGTCCCGCTGTACTTTTATTCCCTCAGCAGCGGTGAGGCCAGTGCCAACTCAGGCTCGGACCCACAGGACTCGGAAGAAAACACCCGCGTCATCTTCTGGATGCATGGCGGAGGCAACGTCACTGGCCACCCCACCGAGCAACGGTTCATTCAATATTACAGTGACCTGCTTCGTGCTGTTGCCGCACAGTCTGGGAGCAAATCCACATGTGTGCTGATCGCGCCGAGCTACCGCCTCGCCACGGGACCTGAGAACGCATTTCCCGCAGCGCTCCAGGACGTCTTGGCTGCGTACGACTATGTTCTCAGCAAGGGATATGAAGCCTCCAACATCATAGTCGCGGGCGACAGTGCCGGGGGTAACCACGGTCAGTGCCTTAATGTCCGTTGACCCACCCACCTCATTCAATATTTTGCACAGCCGTCGTAATGACCCACCTGATCCTGCAGTCCGGCAAACCTTGCCCTCAGGGCATTGTTGCCGTCGCGCCCTCATCCATCGTAGATCCAGACCTCATAAGTGACTATGCTAAACAACAAGCAGAACACGACATCATTGATTTCTCCCTGGGCGACAAGATGACGAAGGCTTACATCGGCGAGTCTGGCATTTTACCCGCGGATCCGCTCATCTCGGGAGCTTTTTTGCCCTTCTCGGCCGATTGGCCCAAGACGCTCGTCCTGATCGGCGGCGCGGACCTGCTGATCGATTCTGCCCGCGAGCTGAAGAAGCGCATCGGTGCAGTCGGGAGGCCGGTCGAACTCGTCGAGTACGAAGAGCGTCCACATGGGTGGTGGGTTATGTCTCAAGTCTTTCCGGAGAATATCCAGGATTCGGCGGAAAGGATCGCCCGATTTCTTTTGTGATAAGTTGAGTACATAATGGCTGTCTGTTCAAATTGTTCTTAGGTGTAAATATCTACTTACCCTTGTACCCGTACCTCGTAGTCGCCCGTATTGAGCGATTCTGTTTCCCGTCCCTCTCAGTGTTTCCGCCGTTGGTCACGGCCGGTTTCATCAGGCTGGTATTGGTGTGAGACGAAACATGATGCCGCACCAGCGACCATCTTAAGCTGACGTATTCTACAATCGGATCTCTCGTGGCAGCATGATGTCAGTGACGGTGGCACGACGAGCAACTTACTCCTGATCATAGCCAGTAGACGCTCCAGACTATTCGCTGAGCATTTCAGCATCGCCTTCACACACCACACGATAGCAAGACTTTCAAGTTATATGTTCAAAATGAAATTGGATCCGGGATTTTGCGGAGAGGATCGCCCAGTTTGTCGAGTCTGCCTATCTCCACTTCAGATCAGAGCTTGGTTTTATGATCAGAAACTGTTTACTGGCTGGCTGGCTATTGATTAACAGTGCTACCAAGATCAACTTGTATGCAAATTGACTTGTATTAAATTTCGCTTCACGCAGATCGGTAAATCTGGCTCCGATGGTGTGACAACGAACATGAAGACAAGCAACGGAAACCCCCGCACGCGGGTGAAAAGCAAGTCTCAGGACCTCAGACGTTCCTATCAGCACTAGTGCTAGTACTGCCAGCATGCGCTTCCACGGAACGTCGGGTTTCGGGACTACCCGGTTATGAAGTTCGCCCAGCCGATGTAACACAGACCCGTGACAACGAAAAAGCGTTCTAAAGTTAGGTACTACTCGTAACAACTGGACGTTGTTTCAAATCAGAGGCTGTTGCTCGACTATCCTGCGAGTCCAAAGCGTGATGCAGCGATTGTCAACGGCCCGAATAAGGGCCGTTCTTTTGGAAGTTACCGGGTATGTTCAAGTTCTCTGTTGAGTCGCTGACGTCCCTGCCATGTCGGGGATGACATTGACAGATTCTGATCTGTATATAAGGTGCATGACGCCCCCTCTATGTTCACTAACACAACCACCATCATGCCTCTGACAGATGCTCAACGCAACGCCGTGTCATTCATGCGAGCCAGTTTCAGTCAATTAGGCATGTTTACCTACGGTACCGTCGAGTCCTTCGAGCAGCGCACGCGGCAACCAGCGCCAGGAACCCTCCCACCTGATATCACAGTTCGCATCGAGATCGCTCCTCCCTCCCCCAACCCAGACCCCATTCTTGAGGGCACCGGCGCGTTGAAGACGCCGGAGCGCGTCCCGCTGTACTTTTATTCCCTCAACAGCGGTGAGGCCAGTGCCAACTCAGACTCGGACCCACAGGACTCGGAAGAAAACACCCGCGTCATCTTCTGGATGCATGGCGGAGGCAACGTCGCTGGCCATCCCACCGAGAAACAGTTCATTCAATATTACAGTGACCTGCTTCGTGCTGTTGCCGCACAGTCTGGGAGCAAATCCACATGTGTGCTGATCGCGCCGAGCTACCGCCTCGCCACGGGACCTGAGAACGCATTTCCCGCAGCGCTCCAGGACGTCTTGGCTGCGTACGACTATGTTCTCAGCAAGGGATATAAAGCCTCCAATATCATAGTCGCGGGCGACAGCGCCGGGGGTAACCACGGTCAGTGCCTTAATGCCCGTTGACCCATCCACCTCATTCAATATTTCGCACAGCCGTCGTAATGACCCACCTGATCCTGCAGTCCGGCAAACCTTGCCCTCAGGGCGTTGTTGCCGTCGCGCCCTCATCCATCGTGGATCCAGACCTCATAAGTGATTATGCTAAACAACAAGCAGAACACGACATCATCGATTTCTCCCTGGGCGACAAGATGACGAAGGCTTACGTCGGCGAGTCTGGCGTTTTACTCGCGGATCCGCTCATCTCGGGAGCTCTTTTGCCCTTCTCGGCCAATTGGCCCAAGACGCTCGTCCTGATCGGCGACGCGGACCTGCTGATCGATTCTGCCCGCGAGCTGAAGAAGCGCATCGGTGCGGTCGGGAGGCCGGTCGAACTCGTCGAGTACGAAGATCGTCCGCATGCGTGGTGGGTCATGCCCCAGGTCTTTCCGGAGAATATCCAGGATTCGGCGGAAAGGATCGCCCGGTTTCTTTTGTTGTGATTGTTGAGTACAAATTTGTTCTGAAGTGTAAGCATACCATGTCCTATTTATCTACTTACACGTAGCGATAGGCAGTAGCCCTTGTACCCGTACCTCGTAGTCGCCCGTATTGAGCGAGATCCAGTTCTGTTGCCCGCCCATCGGCATTGGTGTGAGACGAAACATAATGCCTCACCAGCGCCCATCTTAAGCTGACGTATTCTACGATCGGATCTCTCGTGGCAGCGTGATCTCAGTGACGGTGGCGCGACGAGAAACTTCAAGTTACTCCTGATCATGGCCAGTAGATGCTACGGACTATTCGCTGAGCATTTTCGGCATCGCCTTCACACCACACGATAGCAAGACTTTATATACATTCAGAATAAGATTGTTCCCATGTCTACAATCGAGCAGAGACACATGAGCAGGATAAAATTTCTATTCTTGATCAGATATTGAGATTTGGGAGTTGTTCTTTGCCCTTGTTCCCCTAACCGCCTTCCGATGGGATAGCGTAGTGAATAAATGGCAAGTGTGTAAGGTTGCGCACACAGCTACAATGTGATCTATCAAGGCTGTCTTGATTTCGAATATTTCAGCTGGCTTTAACATGTAATCCTACCTCGAGGTATCTCGAGGGGATGTTTCTAGGAAAGGATGGCTGGAGTCATCAGAGGCGACGGAGCTCCAACTTTCGAAACGTACAAGAGGTTTATGGTGATTAGAAAGCCTCAATGGCGGTGTGTTAGGACCCTGACTCGGATCAAAGTCCTGCGGGGCAAAATGTTAGAGTGGTTTGAAGAAGAAAACAACTCCTCCCCATTTGATCCAACAAGCGCTGCGCGGGACCGCCTTCTCGAACGGGCTGTCGAATCGATCGTGTGAGTACAGTCTCGGTAATAGGCCTTTACCGTTCGGTGCTCCGAAGGCGGCGATTTAGCCCCCTGTTCCGTGACCACCGGCGGCGTCAGTCCGAGTCGGGGACCAATAATTTATATTGCGGAACAGCCGCGCGGCGTGAACAATTGAATCATCCCAAATAGTTCGAACCCCAATGACTCCGTAATTCGAGGCGGGGATCGATGATGGGCCGTCCATAGGGCGAGGCACATCACGGTCATTAAACTGGCAGGCCTCAAATCAATATAAGTAGCTTGATAGTAACCTGGTAGGGGCCCTCATCATTCGCGTATCAACAAGATCGCCACCATGCCACTCACAGACGAACAACGAAACCTCATGCCAGCAGTAAAGACCATGTTCCATGCATTTCCATGGTCCTACGGCACCGCAGAGTCCGTGGAGCAACGCATGCGACACCCAGCGACAGAGACCCTCCCCCATGATGTCACGGTTCGCATCGAGACCGCTCCTCCATCCCCTCACCCGGATCCCATCCTAAAGAGCACAGGGATGTTGAAGACTCCGGAGCGCGTCCCCGTCTACTTCTATTCCCTCGGGAGCAAAGACCAGGCCACGGAACCTGCAGACGCCGCGAACACTCGCGTCATCTTCTTCATTCACGGAGGGGGCAATGTTGGCGGCCACCCGACTTTTGAACTCTGCATGCAATATTACGTACAGCTGCTCCGCGCCGTCCGAGCATCGCAATCAGGAGAAACTGCCAGTGGATGCGTGCTCATCGCACCGAGTTATCGCCTCGCCACGGTCCCGGAGAACGCATTTCCCGCAGCATTGCAGGACCTCGTGGCCGCCTACGACTACGTTCTCGGCAAGGGATACAAACCGTCCAATATCATTGTCGCAGGCGACAGCGCTGGGGGGAACCACGGTCAGTCCACTGGGAGCACCCATCACCGCCCATGTACAGCATTCCATTAATACTGTCCCTTTCTTACAGCCATCGTATTGACTCACCTCATCATGCAGTCCGGGAGATCCCGCCCAGGCGGTGTCGTCGCCATCGCGCCGGCCTCGATCCAGACGAGCGACCTCCTGAGCGACTATGCGAGCACGCTCGCGGATAACGACGTCATAGGTCTGGACACACACGAGCAATTCTGGAGCGCCTACGTTGGTACGCCCAGTCCAGACCTGGCACGCACGGATCCACTCGTCTCGGGGTCCTTTTTGCCCTTTGCCTTCGATTGGCCCAGGACGCTCATCCTGGTCGGCGACGGGGACGTACTGATCGATGCCTCCCGCGAGCTAAAGAAGCGCCTCGCAGCGCTTGGGAGGCCTGTTGAACTCGTCGAATATGACGAGCTTCCGCACGGGTGGTGGGTTCTGACCCAGATCTTTCCAAAAGATGTCCTGGATTCCGCAGAGAGAATCGCCAGATTCGTTTTACAATAGTAACGATTATGCTCGGACATTGATTGCAGGTTAGCGGAAATTGTGTTCGTAGTAACTCGATCAGATTGTACCCGTCTGAGATGAATTTGAGCGGATCATTGTGCCAATCAAGATGTGGAGTAAAGCGTCAGAACCAAGAAGCTTGGGATTTCTCGAGCGTTAAATGTCATTCATCAGTATTTGTCTCGCTCGCTGGGGTCGCGGTAGTACTTACGACTTGATGTGCTACATGCTTGCTTTCGATTCAGGCAAAACGACGTTCGTCTGATCGTAGTGATAAGATGATGTCCATCCGAAAAAGGTCGACGAGATGTGTGTACACGATATGAGCGGTGGTATGTACCCCTGATCGAGCTGGTCAACGATACACACTAAAACCCTGATAAAACATGGATTAAAGAGCGCGAAACCAAATAGCTCGGTGACCGACCTGAAAAGAAACACTAAAACACAGAACAAGGATAGAAAGAGGGATCGAGAACCGAAAGAGACACGATCAGCGAAAGTACGGTGGTATCCAAGAGGCATTGCAGGGTCGTAATCAAGAGACATGCCATAGGTTAAAGAATATAAATAAAACGTGATGTGGTATCCTTCGTCGTGGGATCAAAGCGATGTGAAGTTAAGGTGCCTACGAACAAGGAGTGGAGACACCCATTAAGCTATGGGTTAAACTATTACTCTGCAAGGAAGATGTTCGCAAAATATGCAATAAATGTATACATATCATTTCGGATGTCGATCTCCAGATACGGTTGCGGCCAATCGTTGGTCAGCGCATAGGGGGATAAGGCACTATCATGAGTAAGCCTTGTCGGAGAACTTGGTGTTGGTCAAGGCGATGTGGTTGTCCCCCTCGAACGAGTCGCGCCCAGCATGGGTAATGTCCACTGTAGGTTGATCAGCAGCCATGGGTGTAGTGGGTCTCGAGGCGACTAAACCTCCAGTTGATGTCGTGGCTGTGATGGACGATACTATTTGCTGATTATGTGGATAATATGATCGACGCTGCATCTTCCTGAAGTCGTAAGAAGTAAATCTGGAGGTGACATGATGTTAAGAAGGAGTGGAGAAAGGGAGAGAAGAAACGCCGTACTGTTCCTCCATTTGCCGCATTTCTGCGCTTAATGAGTTGACATCACGTGGTTTCCGTTGTTTAGCTTTCAGAGGGTTATCCTCCAGCAAAAGCTCTTCGAGTTCGTGGGAAGCATCAAAATTAGCTTTTTTAGACTGCAGGTGTATAACCAATGGTAAGCAGGGAGAAGATATGGATGGGGTTGGGAAATTACACGCACGTCGGGCGTAAAGGGAGGTGGCAGCTCCTTGTTTTCTAGAGCCTGCCAGTCGATGGGCTGGAACCAGGCGTGTTGTCGGATTTCGTCGAAACCCTCGCTTGTTTTACATGCTAGGCGTTTGGACGGATCTCTTTCCAGGAACTGATATGTGAAGTGAGCAGCGTGAGAAAAAAAAGAAGAGGAGAGGACTGACACCCTTGATGACCTGCAAGCCGGCGCGACTACACTTTTTCTCTGCGTCTTCAGGAAATCTTAGGTTGTCCTTTGATATTGCGTGGGTCAAATCACTGTTGGTCTTTCCACGGAACGGCCGGCGGCCAAAGAGAAGTTCATACGAGCAGACGCCGAGGGACCACCAGTCGATCGTATATGTATAGCCACGCTTTGTCAGAATTTCTGGTGCCATGTAGGCCATGCTTCCTGCTACGCCGGTAAGCATGCGACGCTCGGAATAGTGGACTGCGATATTGAAATCGGTGAGGTGGGCATGGCCACGCTCGTCGAGGAGGATGTTGTCGGGTTTGATGTCGCTACAAGGAGATATATGAACTGAACACGGAGAAACGAGGCAGGACAAACCGATGTATTATGCGGTTCTCATGTAGGAAAGCAAGGGCAGAGGAGAGCTCTGCGACGTAGAATCGAACCGTGTGTTCTGGTAGAGCACCTAGGCGGTCGAGGTGGACTGTGGGAAAAGAAGAGGGGTCAAGGAGGGGATGGGAAGAGAGGAAGAGGACGGACAACGCAAGTCGCCACCGAGCATGAGATCGAGTACGAAAAAGCAGTTTTCGTCGTCTTGGAAGGCATAGCGAAGGTTGACGACAAAGGGATGATCAATCTAAAGACAGAGGTTGGTCTGACAAAAGCGTGTGATGGGGGTGATGAGACGGACTTCTTCAAGGAGGCGCCGTTCTTGGATGATGTTGGCAACAGCTTTCATCTTGACACACTTTGGCTTATTGATGTATTTGAGAGCGTACAGCTCATGAGTCTGTTTATGTTGGACCATTCGAACCTGTGGAGGCGGTGATGAGGGGCGTGAGTGGCTTAGGGTCTTGGCGAGTATTACCTTTCCGAACGCGCCCTTTCCAACGCATCGGAGGAGGATAAAATGGAAGAGATTTACGTCTCCATCGAAGTCGACGGGCTGCGAAATAGTTGTGTGCAAGACGGCGAGGACGGACGAGCGGAAGACTCACTGTGGGGCGACAACAGACGGCACCCATTGCAGGAGAGAATGGACACAACGACGAAAAAATATAAAATATAAAAATAAAATAAAACCGAATGGGCTGTGTCACGTGGTAGGTTTCGAGACGAGGTCACGCTGTCTTTGTGTGACACATAACTCTCACATATGTCTGTCACTCGCCCGCTCGTCGTGTTTGGGCCATCTGGCGTCGGAAAGGGTACTCTCATCAAACATCTCTTTGACGACCTTCAAGACAAGTTTGGTTTCAGCGTATCTCGTACGCGTTCCGTATCCACACCCCTGCTAATCCACTCAACCATCTGACGATCAGACACCACCAGAGCACCACGTCCGGGAGAGATCAACGGCAAGGAGTACCACTTTGTCTCCCCAGAAAAGTTCAAGGCCCTCCTCGCAGAGCAAGCCTTCATCGAAACTGCCCAGTTTTCGGCCAACTTTTATGGCACTTCCAGGCAAGCCGTAGATGCCGTCCGCCAATCGGGCAGGCGATGTGTACTCGATATCGACTCCCAGGTACGCCCTCCCACGGCCCCTCCCACCCCACTCTCACTCCGCCCAGGGCGTCAGGCAGATCAAGCAAACCGATCTAAATCCCGTATACCTCTTCATCGCCCCGCCTAACATGGCCGAGCTCCGCTCCCGATTACGTGGTCGTGCCACCGACTCCGAGGAGGCCGTCCAGCGACGTCTTGACACAGCGCTCTCGGAGATCGAGTATGCCCGACAGCCTGGCACGTCTGACTACGTCATTGTCAACGATGACCTTGCTAGGGCCTACGCATCCTTTAAAAAAGTCGCGCTCGGAGAGGTCATCCAATCCGATGTCATACCACCTTTGGACGATTGATTCCCTTGGGGATCCGCTATACTTCTGTTAGTTGATCGGATCCGTGGACCCCGCCATAGAAGTAATAAAAATAGACTTGTGTGTATCTGATATACAAATGTATATCAAACCCTGAATCGCATATACGCCATGAGCAGCGCTGAACATCCCGTCACTGCATACGCTCCCAGTCAGTCTCGGCAGGTTGTCTATGGTGGTGCACATACCGAACCCAACCAAATATTGCAGCGTGGTTGCCTGGAGAAGAAAAAAGTTGCGTCTCAGGAACCTCGCGACGCACGGCGAGTGCCTTACCTTGGATGCCTGGATGGCCGTCCGGAGATTCGCAATCTCCTGCTCGATCCGCGTGTCCACTTCCTTGATCTTGAGCTCCTGGCCGCTGCTCTCCTCCCTCATCCGTCCCTTTTCCAGGTTCAGATCTAAACGTACACCCGCCTGCGTCCGTGTGATTTCCTCCCGCAACCGCTGTTTCAGCTTCTCCATGTCCGCCTGCAGTCGGTCGTTCTCCGCCTTGATCATTGCCAGGTCGTTCTTCTCCATCAACTGCAGCTCCGACTTGAGCTGCGCAAAATCGACTTGCTGGGTATATTGGTGCTGGCAATCGGCCACCTCGATCAATCGCAGTCGAGTTCAACGGGTGGGATTTGCTACGGACCTTTTCCTGGTCCGCCTTGGTCACCATGTTGCTCGTCATGTTTCGTATGCTCTCGTCGATGACCTCGGCCATGGCAGACATGATTCCCTCAGCCTGCTGTCGGTTCAGCCCTTCCCGTTCCAGACGCTGCACGAAATGGTGTGTGTCGAAGTGAAAGTCCTGGCGCACATCACTCGTACGAAACATCCGCTTCAGCGATGGTGTCGCAGCTGTCAGCGAACGCAGTGGTCGCGCTCTCGGCACGGGCGAGAGGATGTGGGCCAGTCGGGCAGTGCTTGATGATGTTGCAAGCATGGCGCGTGAGAAACACGTACAGCTTGCCGTAGGACATCACATCAGCACCGCACTGCCGCTAGGCTAACTCGTAACTTACTACGGCATCTCCTCCAAGACTGGGAGTGAAAAGTTTTTCTTGTGAAATTCCCCCAACCCACTTTGATCAGTTGCAGCTTAGCCATTCACCATACGACTTGCAACATCCGACATGGTAGCTCTTTTCGCTACTCCAAAAATTTCTGGATTCGCTCAAAGAAGGTCCCTCGTGGCAACGACTCGGATCGGACTGGTTAACATGGCTGTACGATTACTCTTAAAACACACGACTGTCGTTGATTGAGAGGCCGCCATCATTCGAGTATGAACAATCAGACAGGGACTCTTGATTTACATAATACGCTCCTCCAACATATATACCTGGCCCGAAGGCCCCGGCAGCAATCATATCCCCAAATGACTTTGTTCACTCAGACATCCGCCATCACTGCTTACTATGCACTCTTTTCATGCGGGGGTGGTTGTGTCGCCGCGACCGGTTTCATGATGCCGGATAGCACCGTCAGAGCGGCGGCGGGTATTCAGAGAGACAATCTGGCGGCGTCGCGAGTTGTCAACCCGCGCATTCCTCGGACAAGGGATCGAGGTGTCAACTATGTCAAGGAGCGTTTCCGATCGCGTATCTTGAGAAGGAAGCACAGGTATGCGTGGGCGATCGTGACGTAGAGTTTCTGTCAGCTGACGGAAATCTGCTTACTAGCTGGGAACCACTCTCGGATTCATAAGAGGGGGTTTCGAAATTGAATGCTGGGATCAAGGGGAGAGGTGAAGATAACTTATTCAATCATGTGTATCATCACGGCCGACATAACCCACCTGTCTCCTGGTGAGACTCAATTCCAAACGCGTACGCGACAAAGATCATCGATCATCGATCAGGCCTAGGGTTCTCAGCGAGGCAGAGCCGCTGGTGATCAACTTTCCGAATCGTGGCCTTGTCGAGGAGTACATAGCACGCAACTTTGTATTAGTTCGTTTGTCTGTAGGCTCGCGACGCAGCATGTATGTACATCCAATTCTTCGCGTCGTCAGTGAATAGGTGGAAGGAAGTCGATTCAAACAAAGGAAGGAACATTCATTACGGGAGTGTGCTTGAAGCAGTTCACTGGCACTGACGCCGCCGCCGCCGCCTTTTCGGATGGCATGTAAGCCATGCGGCACCGGGCGACGGAAGCACTTTGTCTGAACTGATACGGATCAAGGGATCAAGGGATCAAGGGATACATTTCCTTTTTCGTCCGACCGAAAGTCGCCACGGTGACGCGACGCGTTGAAAGAATCACACGACTCGGACTGTTTCCTGGTTTCCAGTGCCTTCCGCCCATACCGACATCCCAGTGGTTTCTCTCCGGTCAACCTTTAGCGAGACAAGATGAAATCAAAAGGTTCTTTATTTCTTCTGTCTGCGAGAAGAGCACTGAAATGACATTCGTGTCAGTCAAAAAGTGGCTGTCTCGTTGTGCCACGATTGATGACATACTTTCATGCGCAGATTTCGCGTTCGCGAAGTTTCAGCGAGGGGCCGGGATGGACCACCTTAGTGAGGCAATCGTCCTTGATCGATCTTGATCGCCAAGCACTGGATCGATGCCCACCTGCCATGCGATCGAAGTCGCTGACTCATCTTGCCATCCATCTCATCGTTGTTCCCGTATACTGATCGTTTAACTCGGCAGCACAAAGTTGAACAAAAGGCTGGCAAGCATCGACCATTGTGCCCGTAAGCCGTCGTGCAGTTGCTCCCGCACGCTTCCGATGTTGTCACCAACAATAGCACAACGACGTGGCATTGACCACGAATGCGAACACGATGACGACGCCGACGACGCCGACGACGCACGGTACGGCGTGCAGTACCGAAACGGTCACGGGTGCACGGGTAGGCAAATGCCAAATCTGTACCCGTACCCGCGACCCGTGACAGTCCCTACCCATGCAGTGAGACTTTGGGAATGCGAAGGAACAGTGGATGCCACTCAATTGTGAGTCATTTCCAAGAAGCCCACCCGGAAACTCCTACAGCTCGTACATAGGTTTTGTTCAGACTAAGTACAGAGACTCGTATATGATGAAAGCTCCACTCTCAGTTCACAGATCGCATGCAATTGGTTTTACGAGAATTCTGTGGATAATTGGTTCTGAACACCTGAGATCATAGTAGTGTTCCGCTCGATCAGCGGACTCTGTCTAGTGCTTATCGAATCATATCTAATTACTATCGATATCGTTGTAGTATGAGTGCCTCAGATTTGCTACGTCTCCGAGTCTTCGCTTGTATGCGCACGCTGTCGATGTGCACAGCTACCTGCCAGTGGAGGCTATGGTATCGAGACAGAGATGCCAAGTGGTTTCCCATCCTCGTCAAATGCTGCTTTTCTGGCAAAAACGAGTAACGAAATCCATTTATTTCATTTTAGTCCAGTCCGGTCCCCCCATAGGTGGCAGGACTCAGATCACACAAGTTGAAGCAAGACGAAAATGCGGGGAACTTCGAATGTGATGTACTCAAGATCATCAACGAAAGTTCACAATTTATATACATGCGAGAGAGTGTTATGTAGTAGTATGCGGCTTGCCTGCTAATTTTAGAGAAAATAAAAACACATGATTCTATGACAGGCTATATGGAGAAGAAATGAAGCATGACGATATTGCGTAGTAGTACAAATCGGCTCGGACTATAACTAGACCACCGTTTCTGAAGCCCAACTTTGAAACACCTTGCACCCTAGCCACGACCGGAACCTCTTAGAGACCGCGCGCCTCGAGCTGGCTGCGGAAGATCTTTTGGAACCCGGGAACGTGGTCAAAGTCCATCAGTGTGTAGTGCTGTCCGGGGACGTCCGTGTACGAGGGCTCGCTGCGGCTAAACTC
>JBBPOJ010000890.1:0-18947 GCA_038091395.1 Leccinum rimulosum
GTGCTGCGACGATTATTTCGCCCTCTGGTCACGATGACAGTTCGTCGATGGCGATGCTCTCTAGAGTGATGGACAAGTCGTCTTTGAGCAAGAAAAATCCTGATAACACCGCTCGAACGGCTGTCCATCGTGCCATAGACATCGCCCGGACCTTCTTGTCGGCTCCAGAACGAACGCCACCTGCCGTGACGACCCAGTCAAAGAAGATGGGCGCGAACGTGTCACGGATTCGAGAGCTATTTATTTCGCCGACCAATAAGGCGGGGAAGAAGGATCCAGCGAGAATGATGGAGATGGAAATGGTTCGAGCGCAAAGAAAGGTGGGAAATGCTCGTCTTGGTTCCGACGTCGTCACCAAGTTCGGGACATCTACTCGCCTATGAAGCTTTGAGGTTTCATCATCAAAGTTCGCTTTCCACCTCAGGCCAATTATTCCGACACCAAACTTTTCCTCAAGTCGATCAAGCCATTACAAGCAAAGCGACGCCGATACATTCGTTCTTTAGGTTCAAGTTCAACAACATACCTACCCACAATTGCGACCTTATATTGCAACGAACTAGCCCCCATGCGACGACTCCTTTGCCCCCACTATCAAGCCATGGGTGCCCGCTTGTACCCTTCTTGCCGACCATCGACAATCAAAGTGACGCCGAACCTTTGGACACTCTATGACCTCCGAGATCCTACAGAATCCCCGACACAAGCCCGATGCGATGTTTTTCGAACATCACCTCTACGACTACAAGATTGCCAACTTGGTTCAATTAGACGATTCTCTGACCTTCTGCCGCCAAAGACCAGGTACTTGTTCCCATCGACAAGTAGAGCGACATCCTAGCCCCAGAACGATGCGGATCCTCGACCTCAGCTTCGAAGTCCAAGAACGGCTACCATGTTCCCTGACGACGACCTGTCAAGTTTCCGAGTCCGAGAATAATTCTCTCCAACGTGGAAATCGCTGTCACTCGCAAGATTTGCGCAAGGACCTCCTCGAAGATGCAAGGCACCGATTGTCTTTCCACTCCCACGACTTCGTGGCCCCTTGTACAAACCGCTGCACCACCCAGATCAGACAGAAACCGCCAGCAGCGTGGACCTGAGTTGCACTGTCACTGTCACCTCTTCCTCATGACGACAACCTCAGCCCTTCCCTCTTCCGACTCCTTTTCTCTAGTTCGCCCTCTTTTGGGCGTTGAGAAAAGTTTTGGGCGCCGGGTGGTGGCAACATCTTAGTGTCCTCGCTTGGGCTTGGTTTGAATGATCATCTTCTGCGACTATGCATACTCCTGCGACGATGCCTGTACGGAGGAAGGGAAGACGATTATGCCGCGCTCTTTGCTCAGTCCGAATTGCGACGACCAAGGCGCCGCAAAAGGTTGACCGTATCACGATTGGAGACTCGAACAAGATGGACGAAGTCGATAACATGGGAACAAGACCATTCGTTCGAAGTCCGATGGGATCGACTCTTCAACTCTCTTCTGCGAGGACGCTCAGGTTGAAGACGTCGAGGTGTGGACGCTGATCCTCGTCTTTCCAAAACTTTGCGGCGATCAATCATCATCATCGTACACGGAGTCGCAGTAAGTAGGGATAGGTGGACAGGTCTGATTTCAAGGTTAAGGTCGACAGCGAGCTCTTTTTTATTCTTGGGTCCCCGCGTCACATAAATCTAGCATTCTTAATGCCAAGGTCGGTTCTATTCATCTTCACTGACTCGACTGATTTGCTATTTCTTTCTGGATTTCCAATATTCTAGTACCTCGGCGCTTGCAGCTCTTCCTGGCGCATACCCCTTCACCTCCCCCACTATGCACACATTTCTCTAGTATTTTCGCTTGTCACGATTTCATTTTCCAGGTGCCTGTAGCTCCCTCTGGGGCGCACCATTTCTTTATTTCTTTATGTTCGAGATTGCCTGCCTGGCCTGTGCCGTATCGTATAGTGTATCTCCAGAACGAGAATGCCAATCAGTATCAAATCAGTATCCACCCAACTAAACGGTGACAGAATTCCAGTTTAATCATCAGCGACGGCGAAGCACATTCAAATGGGCTTTCTGGCACACTGATGCATGGACCACGTGCTAGGGCGATTTTTTATTTAAAAGGCTGGTCAACTCGAACCACGACTCCGCATGCATTTCCCCGCCCTTCGTCTGTCACTACTGTCTCTGTACTCTACCCCGCTGAGGTTTCCGTTGCTCTTGACCCAAGCTTTCCTAGTAGCCAGTCTACTTCGATGGCATACCACCAGTGCGCCTCAGACAGGTGGCTTCTTGTCAACCTCGACTCTGTACTCATGTATCGCAGACACCTTCTTCACCGCCGTGACTGTCTCCGTTGCAGGATACTTCTGTCATGGACGAGGAACGGCCAATTTCTCCCCGAAGAGAACCACTCGGCTTTCCTCTACAGGTATGTGAGACATTGCGGAGATGAACAAACTTTGTAACATGTTCTTTGCAGGTTTTATCTTCTTGCGTTGGTTGGGCCGTCGGGCGCGACAATTCGAGGACAAGACGATGCGACCAAAATTTTACAGGGCTATCTCGAGAACGGTCGCATCACGTCTGGCGTTTCCTCAGTGCTGATGGGGTTGACACGAGCATTTGCAGCACATCAACATGGTATATGCAGGGTTCCGTTCGACATTCTGCAACCTGATTGGACCTACCAGTTCGTTGTCTACTTTCTAATCACTTTCGTCAGTACTTACATGGGATCAAGAACGGACGAGGACGTTTCACTCCGGCAATATACGCGGAAGGGGCAACATATGAGATTCCACAATGGACAATGGAGGCCAGATACACCCCCGCTGACATTGCACTACGGTAGCCGACGATACGGTATGGCCGACATGGATCAAGGACTGGCTTTTGGACGAAGGCCTAGGCTCGGGACCCGATATCTCTCCGAATCAACTGGTCGAGATCCTCTTCCTTTGGACCCAGAGGTCAAGAGAACACCGATACCGATGCGAGCTCTGTCTTGGTTATCTCGAGAATGCTCCCGAGGTGCGTTCGACGCTTCCCCATGCTCCGAATGTTGATGGGTTGACACGAACTGTTGCAGCACATCAATATGGTCTCGCCTACGTTTTCTCTCCAGGATCGAGAAGAGCACAGCGGGTTGCTAAGGGCCGACATGGATCAAGGACTAGCTTTTGGACGATGGCCAAGGCTTGGGACCCGACATCTCTCCGAATCAACTGGTCGAGATCCTCTTCCTTGGATCCAGAGGCCAAGAGAACACGGATATACACTGGCAGCTCAATTACCTTTACGATAACCGAGACGGCACGTAAATTGGCCTGGGAAGAGGCGATGTGGTGATAATGATATATCATTACATGCTAATTAGCATAAAAATGTCATACATAAAATGAGCTAGTCATGACAAGCATGGGTAATGTATCACTGGTTGAATTGTATGATGGAGTGATGTATCATACTGATATATCAGTGATATATCAGTCTACCGGTACAAAATTAACCAAAAAAAGTGACACAGGAAAGGATTGAACCCAAGACCTTATGTAAGGACACTGATAACAAACCAATACACTACAAGTCCACAGATACTTAATTGAATTAAGTATATATGTATAGATCCTTTTGGACTTAGAATTTTTTTGAACCAAGAGTATAATGGATCTATACATATATACTTAATTCCAATGTAATATCTATGGACTTGTGGTGTATTGGTTTGTTGCTGTACTTATATAAAGTCTTTCGTTCAATCCTCTCTTGTGTCATTTTTTTGTTGATGTCATGTGCCAACTGAGTGATATATCAATCATGGTGGATTTTTACAGGTACTGATGTATCATAATTAGCTTGAGTAATATATCACCAGTTGAGCAGGACTCGGTGAACTCGCCGGTAAGCAGCATGAATGATGTATCAGGCACAGTGGATTTCTATAGACATTGATATATCACATACTACATTGACTCTAGCTTAGTTAATGTATGACATTTTTGTGCTAAGTAGCATGGTTTGATATATCATTTTAACTGCTACAGGTGCTGGGAAATATACTTCAAGTCTTGTCTTGCACACCTCTGCAGTGGCTCTAGACCATTGACAGCGGCGGCTCAATGATCTCTCATTGCGATGTCGGTACACTCTTGATTCGAATCTACGGCCGACAACACCAGGGCTTCGAACTGCGATATCGATGTTTGCGATGGCTGTGATAACATGCAAATCGGTTCTAGCGATGCCTCGCGGAGGTTTCTTGCAAGACTTCACGATCCCAACCTAGACATCGGTACTAAAAGGCTTCCCAAGAATAGCGATTCCGAGTACAGCAATATCCAAGGCGAAGTTCGCTCCAGTCAAGTTATTCACACTCTACGCAGGACAGCGACGTGTCTGACGAGGGCCTCTTTTGACTCCGGCTTCGATGTCTGCTACATCAGTCATGCGTCTGACTTTCTCAAGGGTCGCAGGTCGTCAACGAATGCAACCTAGTCACTGCAGCAAGGTACTGGACAATTCCCCTCCCGCCTTTGTACTCGAACTGTCTTCCGATCCTGCTCCCACGATCGGGCCACTCCAGCGTTCTCTTCTCTACAGTCCCACAACTTTACTCTAGATTGACACAGCGGCCTTGCAAAAGAGCCTCATCCTTTAGAGGATCATGGCTGTTTTGGTTACCCCCACGAAGCCGTCGAGAGTTCTTTCCTTGCTATCGAAACTCTGCTCGCGTTGTGCTCCGAGGTGGAAGTTACTTGGAATTGTTTTGATCGCCGCTTTTCTTGCAGGTTACTGGTACGTATTTTCTCTTGTTTCATATGGTTTACGCAGATGTTCACTACTCACTCAGGTTTTTTGTATTGTCACGCACATGTTCGGATGTCTCAGGTATAGATACATAGTTGCATTACGCCGTGAGCTTCCTCACATACCCAAGAAGCTTTCTACAGTAGACTCTTTCATAACGCATATCATGCATTATGCTGGTATGCATTACGAGGTATTACGCATTAGTATGCTATGCATTATGAGATAGTCTACTGTATAGATAGTTTGAAGGTATAGAATGTTTTGTCACACCCTTTGGTACCCGATAATCTCCCTCGAGCGACTCAGCAGGGCAAGGTGGAGCATCTGTGTAGTAGCAAGGATATATTGACATGCAATGGGAGACGCCTACAAATCCAATTGAGCGAACATTTGGTCGGCTCACACTGGAAGTTCCTGTTACCAAGTATGTAGTAGTACTTTGAAACGTACATCGGATGATGAGAGCACAGCCACACATTGAGAGTTGGTCTGTTACCCCATGGTGTCCGTGCATACCGCATCCCAGGAAGAACTCAAGGCCGCGAGGGTCCCGGTCGCATGGAGGGACCAATGTTCAGCGTATGTTCTCTTTCCGGATTTCGTTGGTGAACTGCTGACCACGCACGGACGAACAGGTTGTTGATACCACTAAACGCGTGCCGGAAAAACAACTTTTACCTTCCTTGGGAATGCGAGAACGAGAGACACGGGTACGAAAAGTGAGTGTTACGCTCATTTTTCGTGTCGTCGGCCAAGCGTTGACCGTTCCTGTTCTTCCCAGGTGCCAATATGACGAGTAAGTTAACCCGTGTTACCCGCTGTCGTTCTGACGCCCTTCCAAAAAGTATGATGCGTCGAATGAAGAAGATGTCCAAGTTGAAAGCCCAACAAGCGGAGGAACTCGGCGAATAGAATCGCGGTCGCATACCCGACAGCTTCCATAGATTTCCTTACTTTCGGGTTACCAAGAATCCAATGCAACGGACATTGTGCGTGAGTGGTGCGGTGAGCTATGTGATGCGATTACATGAGGGGAAAAAGTAGGATATCCCAGCGTCGTGGGGTTCGTAAATCAGGCTCTACGCTTCGTCCCCTTCTCCTTCTCCCACTCCCCAATCTCCTTTTTCACCCTATCTACCACGTCCTCGGGTGTGCTGTTCTGTCCAAAAGCCTCGACGAATTTGCCGTCCGGATCCATGAAGTAGATGTATATCGAATGGTCGACAAGATAGTCGCCGTTGGGGTCTGCGTCGGGCGGAGTGGAGAAATACACTCGGTATGCTTTACAGACAGACTTTGTGGAGGCGTAGTCGCCCGTAAGCCCGACTATCCGGGGGTGGAAGTCGGCGAGATACTTTTTCATTTGTGCGGTGCTGTCACGGGCCGGGTCTACAGAAATAAAGACTGGCTGGAAGACTTGTCCATGTTCCGATTCTGCGCAGGGGTCAGCGTTGCAGCGCATGCTGCGAATAACCTGGGCTACGAACCCAAGTTGTTCAGGATCGCCCCGACCTTGTCGAGCTCAGCAGGGCAGATGTCGGGGCAGTTGGTGAATCCGAAATAGACGAAGCCCCATTTTCCCAAGAGGTCCTTTTCCGAGAAGGGTTGGCCATCGTGCGTCGTGAGCGTGAATGGACCTCCGACATGGGGTCGCCCGACTGAGCGAGACTCGAGCTCTTTGTCTGTAAAGCAAAAAAAAAAAGAGTTCGGCGTGATGTGCATTGTATGTATGGTTATAAGGGGGACGGACCTTTCTGTTCCTTTAGCTTCCGCTTCTCGTACTGGAAATAATAAAAGAGGCCGACTCCAGTGGCCACGAACAGCGCAGCGGTGGCCGGCGTAAAGACCTGCGACGAACGGAGGTGTCAGTTGCCGTTGTCGAAGTGGGAAGGTTGTTACGCACTCCGACGGCAGTCTTGTCCCGAGCTCCTGCTGAACTTGTCTGGTGGGCGTATCCCCTCACAAGACGCCTGTTGATCGTTTTCGGCGACGGTGACGACAGCGAGGTCGTCCGAGCGGTCCATGGACGCGTTCGCGTGACGGACGTGATGAACTTGGACATTTTGAGGACAAGCCCGAAAGGCCCGACACATCACTTTTTTTTTTTCCCGTCTCACACTGAACTCACGCTTTTGCTCAATTCCCGACGCCCGTTCACGAGTCTCTGGTTGAAGGCAGAACGCACTGCTTGCCTATTTTCCAGGCGCATATAGTCAGACAATGTCCCCTGGGTCGGTCTTCGACCCCGGCAGCGCAATCAGAGGTATGGATGCTGAGCAGTGGAAGTGAACTCTACGCCCTATAGGTTATGCACGCGGCCAACACTCCAATGGCCCAGCGTGCGCTCCGTTGAACCTCATGTAAACGACGAGGATGGAGTTCCTATATAACACGCAAGCCTTCAAGGATCTATGTGTGGTCCCGGTCATCAACCGTTCGTCTCCTCAAATGCAACCACATTTCACTATTCTGTTTCTGATAGCCTCTTCAGCTTTCCTCCATTTTACAACTGCCGAAAGTCAAATTTTCGCCTGACAATCCCGTCTAGCAACGCTCGAGTCGTTCAATCTAGCAGACCAAAGTTCGTTTTCCGTTCTACGAGTTCTGGGCGTGTTACTAACCAACTCCTCTTCGTACTACAGCCACGACATGTAAACCCAGCTCGATCGCGCACTCCGTCTAGACCTTGATTGATAGCACCGTTGCACTGGGCACCGCGCTTCAAGATATCCTCCTGTCCGGGTCTCTAGACGGTGCTGCACCTCTGAACAACTCTCTGTTAACCCCTCTCTTGAAAGAGATCGCAAAGATCGTTGCGATCGCGCAAGAGCAGTTTCGGATGAAGTTCCCGCCGCCTTCGACGGCTCCAGGGCATACACAGCGTGCGAAGCGCATGTCCAAGGTCCTCGAGCATCTCCAGCGGGTCGTCGTTCATATCGTGAGGAACCAAGGGATCGAGCTGGAGGCGATCGAGCGCCATTTAGCCCGCATCGAACCTTTCATCCATAGCGCATAGGTTCTCGTCGGTTAGAGCGATTGTTGGCGTTGTGCTCTCGTTCAGCTCAACTTTCTGATCTGGTGGTGTGCCATCTAGGAGACGTAGCTGAGCTCTACCCCGCGGCTGTGCAGGCCCTCGTTCTGAGTCTCAGCGCCGTCTTGTTACCAGCGATGGTTCTTCCAGCGTTTATGTTGTACTCTCTTGGACCACACGTGCTCGGGGAAGGTGAACACGGCAGTCGCTCAATGGTAGCGTTTAGCCCTGACGCTGCATAGATGCCATCAACGAATGGTTGCTCAAGTTTGTCTCTGAGAATTTGATGGTCTGATAATCATCAAGTTCGTATGCAGTCCACACGGACAGCTTTTAGCACCACACCATATTGTAATGTGGTCCCTCGTAAACGCTGAAATAGGGGTCGACCGAAGAATGAAAAGTGAAATCCGTTCCGTCCTGATGTGCAAAATTCACTCGGTCTACAGAACCGTCACGATGATCATTGATCACTCGCAGTACCTAAGGGTTCACGAGATATCACATCAAGTCTCAAACCGTCAAGAACACGAGCACACTCACCGCCTCTCACCAAAGTCTCCGAGACCTGGTAGAATATATGCCTTCTCGTTGAGACACTTGTCGATCCAACCAGTAATCTTAGCCAATCACTCGTGAATGCCGAGTCTCAAGCGAAGGAAATCTAGAGAATCATACCACACGCGTCGTGGGGAATTTGGTGCAAAAGGCTTTCAAACCTTCCGGAGCTGCGATCTTCCAAGGACGTCAATATAAATAACACGACTCGGAGCGCCATCGGCCGAAGAGATGGTGATGTTACCAAGTTTATGAAGATGATGCGTTCTTCAGGGACGCCGTGCTCCTTGAGAACTTCAACTGCCTTCATAGCTGATCCTCCGGTCGCTGATCCAAAGCGTAAGATAGTTGTCATCAAATCCTGAACCTACTAAACACACCTAGCATGGGGTCTAGAAGGAGAACGTAACGAGATGCAATGTCCTCGGGGAGCTGAATTCAAAGCATTGCTTAATCAAACATGAGTTGACAGCAGGGGAAAGCAACCGTACTTTGGAGTAGAACAGTTTAGGGAGCGCCGTCTCTTCGTTCTACTCTAACGGTGTCAGGCAACATTTGTACGAGCAGATTAGGAGTCAGTGACGAATACCCTTTGAATAAGAATCTTTCCGATGCGGACGCTCCTGCAGACCTCGCGCAAACCCGCTTCCATGGCCTGATGTGACACTGAGTGAGACAAAGGGCGGAACGGATAGAGCAAGTCCTCTCCCGACTTACCTCTCCAGCACGTAATATGGAAACTCCGCATATCTTTCCTTCAAATCCTACACCCTCGTACTTGGATCCCTACACATAAACATGCATCGCGTTGAGCAAGTCGACCGAACGCCGTCCTCCAAAAAGAAAACACACATACCGTCGGCGTTTCTACCGTCTTTGGCACAACGGGCAGATGATTCAGACTCTCCTCGACGAGCAGCCGGATGATTCGATCGGAGTAAAAGAGAAAGTCCCCACGGCTGGCCTTCTTGTCGCGGATGATCGTGTAGAGCGCTTCGAGCTGGGCGGTTTGGGGGAGCGTGAACACGGAAGGAGGAAGCGCTGCAGGAGTCGCCTGCGAGGTCACTGTTGCGGCGGTCGTCGTCATCGAGGATGTCGATTGAAAGATATCGATTCCGGGACGGAGCCTGAGATGATTGAGCCGGCTAATGATGGAGTCACGTGGGTCACATCACATTCGATCGGCAATATTAATTAGGCTAGAAACATGAAACCAAGCAAGTGAACATACTGGACGCAAGAATAAACTGCATGCACAGAGAAACCAAGGCCACTGGAAGAAATACTGTAGTACCTTCTCTTTCGGCTAAGCGCAAGACCGGGAAAGTGGGGAGAACAGGATAAAACAAACAAGGTACATTGTATGGTAGCAACTCGTATGGCGAGCATCAGCATCATTGCAGATGTAGTCAGTACACAGTCACAAGTCAACACGGCTCGCATGAATCAACGACGCCAGCTTCTCGCCGTTCATGTCTTCATCTCTCGGAACGAATCTGCACGGGAACGGGAGCGGGTGTCTGAAAAGAGTTAGAAAGACCACGCGTCATCGAGGACAACTTCAAGTCTCCAAGTTGGAGCACGCACGATGACACCCCCGTGGTCCACGTCAGGTTGTCGGACCCCTCCATCTTCTTGATATTGAACGTCGCCAGCATGCACACCATCGCGGACCACAGCGACACAGCTGTGACGTGCCTCCCTGGACTACATACCACGTTAGGCAGGGCGCGAGTGAGCATCAACGGCCGCGCACCAAGTTCGACGCCCGAACCCGAACACCCACGCAATGTCGTCGTCGTTCAATGTACCATCTTCCAGCAAGAATCGCTCTGGCATAAAAATGTCGGGGTTTGGATACCTCAGCTCGTTGTGTGAGATCGCCCTGCAACGATGCCCATTAACATCATGAGCACATGCCCGGCAAGGTGGGATCCTTACCAGAGATTGACCACAATCGTCGAACCTGCCACAAAGCCATGATCAGTCAGAATCGCTGCGAGGACCAATATGCTACTCACCCTGTGGGATATGATACCCTCGATAGATGTCAACCTCCGTAGTCGCGTGAGGAACACCTGGAACGTGTCAACAACAGATGCGGAAATCAAGCGTCGAAAATTAACGCACCGATAGGCAGCACTGGGTGCCATCTCATCGTCTCTCGCAACACGGCATCAACGTACGGTAATGACGCTTTGTCTTCAAAGTTTGGCAGTCGCTGTCGTCCGACGACACGGTCTATTTCCGCTTGTGCACGACGTTGCGTCTCCGGGTGGTTCATCATGAGATAAACAAACATGATAAGCGTGGAATTTGTCTGTCGAATAGGCAAAATGTGACCAAGTGAGGTCATGCATTGGATCAGTGAGACCGACCGTTTCAACAGAGGCTGCGAGTGTCGTCAGCATCAATCAAATGCAAGTAATTCGGAATCATCAAGATCACCTGTATACAGTGACCCTGCAGAGTATTTGATCGCTTGCACAACCTCTGGATCGCTCGACACATCATCCAGACAATACCGAATGATGGCATCGGCGACCATGCATGGTGTTGCATTTCCTTCCGCCTTGAATTTATAATTAGCTGCACACATATACACAGGAACGTCAATTTATGGACGTACGACACGTTGTTGAGTCCATGCATACGGTGCGTTGATTGCTTCAGACACTAAACGCCGGCTTTCCGGTGCGTCGGATTTGAATCCCATCCCAGGAAACCAGGCAGGTAATTCTTTCACTGCACCATGTAAACGTAAAAGAACGTGCACCACATCAGATAGAAATAACCCACCGAACGGAAACGCAGTACAGACTGCCATGATTTCTGGTGTGGCTACACGGGCCACAACTTCCGTCACTCGTTGCATTGACGTCAAGAATGTATTCGTTCCCTCCATGTTATATCCATATGTTACCTCCATGACAACGGCAGAAGAGAACCTGTGTGATGATAGTGTGAGCAGTACATTATATCGACGTGAGGACCCACGTGGTAAAATGCGCTGTGTAACATGACGGATCATCCAGCAGATGGGTCATCATTTCGTACGCTTTTTGCAATTGCCTCGGACGATAAGTCAACGCCGCGTTCGCGTGAAGAAACTGTTGGAATAATCGTCGATGTAACCTGAGCGTGGGACCATGTCGCGCCAGAGGAGTGAGGTCTTTCAGTCCGAACCTTTGTACGTGCGGTGCGCATCAGCAGAAGTTTGTTGACAGTTCGGAAGAGCGAGCGGCCGCCGCATACACTCAAGGGGACAGCTGGAAACGAGAACGCACATGTCTGCGATGGGTATCGCTGGCCGATCAGAGTACTTTTGCGAGCGTTTGTCGAGCAACTCGACAGCGACTTCTTCCGAGTTCAAAACGATAATGGTTTGGCCGAAGATGTTCGTATGAACAACGTCGCCTTGTTTCGACGATCGCACATCGGTTTCTGGACCACTATCTCAATATACATGCCGCGACGTACCATAAGTCTTTGACCACTCCGTGTAGGAGAGATGTGGTGCGCTTCTGTTCATTCCGAGTACGTTCCCAATGAAAGGTAGCGGTTTCGGACCTGGTGGGAGCGGTAGGGGGGTAGAGCGTGCTGATGACTGCCGCTGCCTGAGCCTTCGCGCCCCTTCGACGGCGAGCAGGACAGCTGCAAGTGTGAACAGCGCTATGATCATGATTGTTGTGGTGATAGGTACATACTATGGTCTTCAGCTTTCTGCTTCCATTCCACCCGACTCCATCCGTAGCTCCTTTCCGATCCGTATCGATCTTATTAGTGCGTAGTGGCAGATAAGTACTCAAACAGTTGGATCAAATCGACACGTGCACCCATTCCAAGGAAAGTGAGCGGGTGTGCATAGCCAGTGAGAGCACGCAGGACCGATGACGGTGACATTGTAAAGTAATTTAGTGTCACAATAGTACAACACAGAACCGTCGAAGAGGGGTGTGCTGCCTAGGTAGTGCAAGAGGAGGCTAGCCAAGTTGGCAAGTTGGCAATCTTGCAGCCGAGGAGCTTCGTGATTCGTCTGAAAAACATCGTAGTAGTAAGAGCATTGTTAACTTGTTGAGTGATCATATTTCTGAATTCGTCGTGGAACTTGTGGACGCGAAAAGTACAGGAAAGCGACCTTGCGAACATTGGTCGGGTTCAAGATTCGTGGCCGACGGGAAGATAAAATTGAAGCTAATGGGAAGGCTTCTGTGCGACAAAGGACAAAAAGCGAGTCATGTCGCACAAAAAGCTAGTCACTCCATTTTCTCCTCGTGCTTCAGACAACGTGGATCACCTGCGCCGGTGATGCTCACTGTGAGCTTGGTGACCGGAAGACTCGGGCGATGTCCGAGTCGACGGTGTTACACTCAACCCCCTGTTAGTTGGTCTGTCACACGCTCCGCAATAGGACATAAATTGATCCAAAGAGGTTACATAATGTGGCGCTACCCACAGAACTACGTGCATCGATGTCATCTTCGTCTGCATGCTCCTCCTGAGTCCTGACGCGGCGACACTGAAAATGACAAGTCTGGGACTGCTCGACTTTTTGCTTGCATTTTCCGTTTCGCTGCCTAGTGCCGTCACATGACGGGCCAGGACCTGAACGTGCGTTTGTCTAACATATTCACCAGAGCGCGATCCAGCGTGTCCGGCTTTCTTACAGCGTCTTCCACAGGGGCGACGCATGTTTGCTGACTGCACGAGACGTCAGCGTTCGTCACGGTCAAGCCCTCATCTATAACTTACTAATCAACCGACCCCAACACCTTCGGCAATGGCGATCTGGCTTTGGCCGGGGGAAGGTCAGGTTTGTAGAATGTGTCCATCAGCATAATCGCTCGCTTGATCCCAGAGATTGATACCCGCCTAAGGGGGCTCGGGTTCCAAATCTGACATAATAATGCATTCAGATGCTCTGAAATGGGATATCTGCGCTGAAGATAGTCATTGTCAAAAAGAAACACCTGGAAGTCCTCGTCCGTCGGTCGGGCTTCATTCCATGGGATGCGGCAAGTCACCATGTTGAAGAGGATGACACCCAAGGCCCATATGTCCGCCTGATCAGTGTAATACAAAACACCACTGTCATCCCAGCATTCTCTCGGCGGGTCAGTTCAACTAGTCCAATGGTTTACAATGGGAGACTGACCTGGGCTGACGTAGGCTGCTGTGCCACACGGGCCGTCGTTGCAAAGACGACGGTTCGTGGACAGGCCAAAATCAGCAATCTGGACATTCATGCCGTTCGCATCACACAGAAGGTTTTCCGGTTTGAGATCCCGGTGGTAAATCCCCTTATTATGACAAGCGAGGACGCCGTTGAGTACGTCTATGAACGCCCCCTTGATGAGATTGTCGTTCTTCCAGTACACCCACCGCTTCCAAATGGCCTGATGCATATCGGCCTTGTATAGCGGCATGACGAGAATGAAGTGTCCTTCAGCTTCGAAAACGTCGCATAACTGCAGTACGTTCGCACAGCGAGCTACTACATTATGGTTGCGGATTTCTGCGATTTGTTGGCGGCGGCGCCTAGGGTGGCTGCTCTCTCGCACACACTTGATGGCGAGAGCAGGGGAGTCCTCCAGGGATAGATCCACAGCCTTGTATACGGTGCCGCCTGCACCTGTGCCAACCGGAGAAGAGAGGAAGTAGCGATCTATTTGCGTTCTAGCAAAGTCTCGACCGTCCATCGTGTTTTTTATTACTGGAAGAAGACAAGCAGAGATGGAAGATGTTCAGTGCGTAGTGAAAATACAGAGGTAGTGGGTGTAATAGATTAGGGACTCGGAAACGCTCCTAAGAACAACTTTGATTGAAGAGTGGCTGTGCAGAATGATGTCATGTAACAACATCACGTAAGTAGTATGTAAAAATCCCACGGTCAACGTCGCCGACTCATCGATGTATATCAGTCAAGTTGCAGTCCGGCGTCATTTTTCTGGTGACTTTCACTTTCCATTCCCTCGGCTGAGAGGTTTCCAAACAAGCTGTAGGAAGTGGTAAAGTTAACAGCTATCATGGACTGACAGGGCCTTAGGCCTGGCCTGGCGGCGCCGCGGGGCAGTCGTGGAATCAGGGAAGCGGCGGGGCAGGGCCCTTACTACCTACTAGTCTAGTACAGTAGGGTCTGACCCCATTGCCAAAAGGGACGAAAATGGAATCGGAAAAAAAAAACAGCTATCATGGGCACATTGCACATCCACGAGTTGCCGTAATACACCTGCCAGTCACTTGACTGAGACTCGCCACTGAACCACTGGCAACGAGGTACTTATAAAATCCCTGGCGTCGCTCAGATCAGGGCCGCCTATGTTTCCTTGAGCGCCCAACTTGAAGTACAATGACCTCTCAGTATATATCTGACCCAAGCCTGACCGACCTTTCTCGCCTCCAGTTTGTAAAGGTGTGTGAATGACTACCGAAATCAAAGAATTTCGCTAATTCAAGGCATCCTCCACCTGTCACAGCTTCTTAACGGTATGTGCTTGTTGAGATCTAGACGTGAAATCGCTACTACGAAGGTTGACTCGGAACGTCTTTTGCAGTCGCGGCATTGGCCATTTTCGTATGTGTACATTCTCTCGGCTCCGAGTCTAATTGTATCCAACACAAGTCGCCTCGCCCAGGCATTTGATTACTGCTTGACGTTCTCATCCGAGGTTTTTCGTTCTCAAGTTCCTGTACCCGACTACTCTCATGCGCTGAATTAGGTAGAGCTTGTGTGGGGTACTAAATGGGATAATGCGTGTCGTGTTTACAATCTCAAGATACCTCCCCTTTCTTGCTTCCTCATTGACCTGTTATGGTCCGTTTCACATTTTTACATTCCTCTATGGGATGACTGAACACGATATTATCACTCAGCCGCCCTGGTCACGGTAGGAGTGAGTGATTACACTTACCACATCGGATTATTTTGAACCTCGTTTTTAGTGTGAAAAGTTTATCATCTTTGTAGATGGTCAATCCGTCTTTTCAGCATTTCCGGCGCTTTCTGACATGTTCTCAGCCCTGTTCACTTCTAGTATTATCTTGACGGAGGGGATCTTAATCCTACGCACATATGCCATGTGGGGTCGCAGTAGAAAAATTCTTGTTTTTCTGTCGTCTTTGGCGACGGTACGTCTTGTCCCACATACTATGCGTGTATGGATCAGTCAATAACATTTGCCCCTTCCTAAACATTCATTGCAGGTGCTGAGATATCATCACTACTAATCAAGTATTCTGTACCCGGGGACTCCACCTCGTTCTACAGTCAGTCCGGTCAATTCATTTGATTAGTTGCTACACGTTGGTTGGACAGAATTCTATCCGTCGGTGTGTGCTTATGGATCCTCGAGAGCCGCTACCTTTCAGTATATGTTCTTGATGATGTACGAGATCGGCAAGTTCCTCTCGTGGCTCTCAGTTCATCCGATCTTACTTCCTCTCAGTCCTTCAAGGCATAAATTCCTGGAGGAAGTTCCGAACATATCGTGACGTCCAAAGTAGAGCATTGAGTACGTTATATTGGGAAGGAATCATGTACATTCGTGGGTTATCTGTAAGTGATCACCCTTTCCATTGGAGAAGCTTTTATAATCGGAACATATCTAGTGTTGTCTGGAGCAAACACGTCTATGATGCTTGCTGCACTAGTGAGTGAGAAGAATACAATGCCCAATTACCGAGACCTCACTATTCTTCCTTCATCAGGTAGTATATATTCCTGTATTGGATACGTACGTGCTCTCATTATTGATATTCAGGCATACGACGGTTTCTTACATGGTGTTGTTTAACAGCGCCCAGGTGGCGATCCACAGCGTTCTTTCTTGTCGCATTTTTTTCAACCTCAGGCAGTGTGATTGGCATCTAGTAGGTACGAGAGGGGACGAGTTTTCATTTGAAACCATGCATTATCATACTCGGTCGACGTTGGACACTTCAACAGAATCATAGGTCTAATAGCCGTTATATCATGATTGCATGTGGATCACAATTATGAGCGCTGTTTTTTGTTCAACGTTCAGGCTACCCGGTGTCGGAGGCCTTGCTACTACATAGACGCTTCACCTTGCCCTGCTGGAGTCGCTCGAGGGAGATTATCGGGTACCAAAGGGTGTGACAAAACATTCTATACCTTCAAACTATCTATACAGTAGACTATCTCATAATGCATAGCATACTAATGCGTAATACCTCATAATGCATACCAGCATAATGCATGATATGCGTTATGAAAGAGTCTACTGTAGAAAGCTTCTTGGGTATGTGACGAAGCTCCGTAATGCAACTATATATCTATACCTGAGACAACCGAACATGTACGTGACGATACAAAATACCACCTGAGTGAGTAGTGAACATCTGCGTAAACCATATGAAACGAGAGAAAATACATACCAGGAACCTGCAAGAAAAGCATAATTGGCTTCGCAAACAAAAATTCAGCATTCGGAGGACAGGGAGCGAAATAGAGACACATCACAGCAGGGTGTAGAGAAATGGAAATAAGTAGCATCACGACGATCAAGACAATTCCAAGTAACTCACTCTTGTTACGCGCGACTTCAACCTCGGAGCACAACGCGAGCAGAGTTTCGATAGCAAGGAAATAACTCTCGACGGCTTCGTGGGGGTAGCCAAAACAGCCATGATCCTCTAAAGAACGAAGCTCTATCTGAGCCTTGGCCTTTTGCAAGGCCGCTATGTCAATCTAGAGTAAAGTTGTGGGTCAGCGTCAGGCTCAATGCAAAAAAAAATCAAGGAAGATATTTACGCCACCACTTTGGAGGTTGAAGTACGGTCCTAACTTGTCAAAATGTCGGGCGGTATCCAGCTTTGCGATGAACTTCAAGTGCCAAGGTTCTCCAGTGTTCGTAACCCAGTTTTCCGCTTTGTCGTGCATGACACCACTCACCCGACGAGGATTATGCTGCGTCGCAAGATCGCGCGAGATGGCCCTCGACCGTGGTGCAATGGTTGGCCACACTGTAGAGAAGAGAACGCTGGAGTGACCCGATCGTGGGAGCAGGGTCGGAAGACAGTTCGAGTACAAAGGTGGGAGGGGAGTTATCCAGTACTTTGCTGCAGTGACTAGGTTGCATTCGTTGACGACCTGCGACCCTTGAGAAAGTCAGACGCATAACTGACGTAGCAGATATTGAAGCCGGAGTCAAAAGAGGCCCTCGCCAGACACGTCGCTGTCCGGCGTAGAGTGTGAATAACTTGACTCGAGCGAACTTCGCCTTGGATAGTGCTGTACTCGGAATCGCTATTCTTAGGGAGCCTTTTAATACCGATGTCTAGGTTGGGATCGTGAAGTCTTGCAAGAAACCTTCGCGAGGCATCGCTCGAACCGATTTGCATGTTATCACAGCTATCGCAAACATCGATATCGCAGTTCGAAGCCCTGGTGTTGTCGTCCGTAGATTCGAACCAAGAGCGTCGATGTTGCTCAAACTGGGTTGCAAATTGCCACGAATATCGCAGAAACCTCGACTGTCTGTCCATAGGCTGCTTGGAATCGATGTTGTCTCGAAGACCAAGTCCATCACCCAGGCCAATTTACGTGCCATCACAGTTATCGTAAACGTGATTGAGCTGTATGTCGGTATTCTCTTGGCCTCTGGGTCCAAGGAAGAGGATCTCGACCAGTTGAGATATCGGGTCCCGAACCTTGGCCATTGTCCAAAAGCCAGTCCTTGATCCATGTCGGCCATACCGTATCGTCGGCTGCCGTAGCGCAATGTCAGCGGGGGTGTAACTGGCCTCCATTTTCCATTGTGGAATCTCATATGTTGCCAGTGCCTCTTCCGCGTATATTGCCGGAGTGAAACGTCCTCGTCCGTTCTTGATCCCATGTAAATACTGACGAAAGTGATTAGAAAGTAGACAACGAACTGGTAGGTCCAATCAGGTTGCAGAATGTCGAACGGAACCCTGCATATACCATGTTGATGTGCTGCAATAGTGTGTCAACCCCATCAGCACTTGGAGTATGCGGAAGTGTCGAACGCACCTCGGGACTATTCTCGAGATAACCAGAACAGAGCCCACGGCTCGCATCGTCTTGTCCTCGTCTTGTCGCGCCCGACATCCGGTGCTTCCCCAACCAACGCAAGAAGATAAAATCTGCAAAGAACAGGTTACATAGTTTGTTCATCACCGCAATGTCTCACATACATGTAGAGGAAAGCCGAGTGGTTCTCTTCGGGGAGAAATTGGCCGTTCCTCGGCCATGACAGAAATATCTTGCAACGGAGACAGTCACGGCGGTGGAAAAGGTGTCTGCGATACGTGAGTACAGAGTCGAGGTTGACAAGAAGCCACCTGTCTGACTCGGAGGGGCAGTGGGATGCCATCGAAGTAGGCTAGCTACTAGGATAACTTGGGTCAAGAGCAATGGAAACCTCAGCGGGGTAGAGTACAGAGACACATCAGCATTTTGACACCTTACTTATTTTACACTTATGACTTATTGTCTACTTATGTCTACTTATCGGACCCTTTACCATTTGCCGAGCAACAAGTAACGTTTCAAGTTACGTTCAAGTGTAAGCG
>JBBPOJ010000891.1:0-18904 GCA_038091395.1 Leccinum rimulosum
TTCTGTGATAAAGTCCTTTCGGAACTCCTTTGCCTCCGACACCGTCGTTCCCTGACATTCCACTTCAGTCTCTACTAGAAATAAGCCACAGGCCAATATACCTTGTACAAGATCGCGCTAAACGCGTTCGGAAGGACCATGCGCCCCGATGGACGTGGGACCGCAGACCCAGCTCGAAGTTTGTGTTGCTCGTCGTTCTTGTTGAACTCTACCGCGCATCGAGTTCCGTACGTAAACTTGGCAACGCGCGCAGAAACCCTGTGGTCAAGGTAAAAGGCGATCGCGCCGTCCGCGACAGCCTTATTGCTGTCCGACGTTCGAGAGTCAATGTCAGTGAAAACCGAGCCGGTCTCGAAAAATAGCTTACGTATGGCTGTCTGGGCGACAGAAATTGACGTTCAATGGTTCGATGTGTTCTTTAAGCCTCGCAAAGAGCCAGTCACTCGCGGCGAAGCCCCCGACGAGGAAGACGGACTGACGATCGTTAGTATCGGGGAATCTCGGGCGAGGGTAGACATACATGGATTGGTTGCGTTGCCAGCCTTCGCTGATTTTCCACAGATGCGACAATCGCTGTTACAGAGGGTTCGAAGAGGGTTGCGACATCGTCTCTGAATTGCAGACATCGTGAATAGGCGAGCGACTGACAGAACACGCGTATTTACCCCGGAATTTTCAACTGCCCAGACTTGATGTTGAACGCAAGGTCGCGGTCCTTGACAGTTCCAAAACGAATGTAAGATGGCTCAGCAGGATTGCTGAAACGGAGCTTCGTTGTCTTGTCAAACTCGCTCGTCATTTGAGCAACATCTTCCTCGGTCCCAAATTTGGAACCTGCTAACTTCTCTGCAAGGATACGATTGTTAACGAAGATCTAAAAGACATAATTTCATTCGCTTACCTGTGAGGAACTGCTTAGCGCGCCTTGTGACGAATACTGCGCCTTGAAGGCGACCTACAATCCAGTTCGTTAGTACCAACAATGCAATTCAATCTTCATGTAACTTACATTCTGGAGGAGCAATTTCTTGCAACGTCATAGGCGACGTTGTCATGTAGTAGGAACTGACGTCAACGGTTCCACCTCCAGCGTCGATAACCATGATCCCTTGGTCTTCCTAGAAAAGATAATTACAGCCACTCGGGTTGAACGCGAGCTGCTCGGACACTACCTTGAATGAACCAGCTGTCTTCTCGGTACTGAGGCAGTAGTGCAGACTCGCTTCGCCTTCGGTAACTAGGTGGATCCGAGACTGCCCTTCGGGACAATCGGGAACCAAGCCTGCAAGGACCGCTGCCCGTCGTATCTGCATTTGTTGCGGACCTTCCCATCCGTTTGGATGACTGAGAACGAAATCAATATTGTCCTCGAACGAAGTCCACATGTCACGTCCGCTCGCATGCGTTTCTTGGAAGTAGGTCCTTGTACATTCATAGAGATACTGCATGAAATCAGCCAATACTTGGGTGGCGGTCCTGTTGGGCGGAAGAGGTGGGATGTCTTCGTCGCTAACGTGATCGTTGGGCATGTTTCTAGGTCTGAGATGGAGTTTCCACCTAGTGTCACGCAATTCAGTGGGACTGCGAGTGGCTGCTCGACAGACTGCGACACTCACCACTCAAGTTTGTCCCATTGCTCATCTTCCGCTCTCTCTATGATACTCTCCAGAGTGGCCTCGCCACCGAACGCACGAGGAACACTTTCCTGATCGTAATACACAATGGACGGTATCTTGGAGCTTCCGCCGACGTTATCTGTGGCAGGAAAGCTATCCACACAATGAACAATCATGAATGCTGTAAAAATGTATTGACGCTCACCGGTTAACGCCAAAGACGACTGGTGGTTCGCCTGGGTCGAGAATGCTATAGGAGACCCCGCTGTAGGTCGTGCCCACATCGAAAGCCAAAACGAGCTTCCGAGAAGGTCCTTGGTATGGCTGTCGCTCTGGCATGGGTTGGTAGGGCGTGAATTTCGGGTTGACGATTCAGTTTGAGTGTATGAGAATGAGAATGAGAAGTCGAGTTGCAACGGAGGATGCTGTGGCCACAACTTGAAGGTGCGCACCTAATTACCCAAGCAGGCCTTGCGCCACGGCAGGATTAGGCGAGGCGCGCACACAGGTCCGGCTTGATCGGGCCTTCTAAGACTCCATGAGGTTTCCGCGATTCGCTTGCATTTCCTTTGGTCGAGCATACACGAGGCGAGAAGGCAGTGAATATTTCAGGGATGCTCGCTCGCTAGTTTCTTGGAAGAATTCGCACTCCACCATCACATCACATCCAGATAAGCGAATGATTCGCGCCACTCACGGAGAAGCGCGGGTGTAGTAACTTAGTACGCTGAAAAAGCTATGATGTGCTGCAGTGACTGCGGTACTGTACTAGCGCAAGACACCTCAGGTTCGAAGCATATCGCAGAATGCGACTTGCCACTGAGTACTGATCAACAGGTGACGTGCCCCCAAGGTGCCGGTGATCGCCCAAGTCAGCCTATGAATCCCACCGCCGAGACAAACACGAACCACTCATGTACGACGACCCCTTCAGGGAAAGAATCGATTTACGATTTTTATCATCGAAAGTGCAGCTTTGCTCCCAAATCTCGAAAGTGGACAAAGTAAGCTGCTTAGCCTGAGGTCCAGGCTGGGGTGCGACTAGTAGTAAGTTGAATGTCGAAGCTCGGTTCAATTCGCGCTGGGAGAGCTCGCTCATTATCGCTTCCGCCCACCACTCTCGCTCACAGGTCCAGCGACATCTTCTCATCGTCCGTTATCAGTCCTCTCGCTCGACGGACATAGCAGCACACTGGCAGCGGACCATCCGCGCGCTCACTACACGCTACACTTCACATGTCATCGTTGCGATCGAAATCCATGCAACGGCTACAGCATAAAAAATGGATTTCAAAAGTCGGTGCACTGGGAACGGGTGCCAAATGGTTGATCAATGGTACGCCGCCGCGATGTGACTCGGAACTCAACACTCAGGATCGTCGGTACTCCCAGTAAGGTGTTCCTCATGTTCGAGAAATATTTCACCCGTTCTCGAAAATGAAGCCTCGTTTCTACAGCCTTGCCTGTCATCACCGAACTTTGCGAAAATGATGAATTTGCTGCAAAGAACTTCCCACAGGCTGAAACACAGCGAAATCGAAACACCGCTGGCGGTTTCACAAGGGGTTTGGCGCCACATTCCCAGTTCATCAATGATGCAAAGGTCTCGCATTCATCCTTGTGCTCGCTTTACTCCACACTACTCAGGCGCACTTTTACAATGCTCTGCGGAAACGAATGGTATAAAAGCTGTTGGTCTCGGTCAGTAAATAAGATTGACCAAATGCACAATCGTCGCAATGGAATCAACTCAATTACGGCAGACATCAAAGGTAATCCACATAGTCGTTCTGAAACTGATCAAACATTCAAATCAGGGGCATCGCATTGTCGTCTTCAAGGATATAGGTGCTGCGTATTTGTTATATACACACCGTCGCGCTAGTTTATTGGTCAAGGCAGGTACGGCTACTGTCCCTCAAATTTATCCCTTCAGACTTCACCGTTTAGCTTTTTGCTTGTGAAGTTCCTCGACACCTCAGACGGCGAACATGTCTTCTGATTTACAATCGTCCGTGGCAGAGATTCAGTTTTACAACTACATTGGTCGTGAGTTTGCTTATCGTCTTGCTAGTCGCCTGACCTCACCAGTATTACAGTCGTCGTTGTTACAGCTATAATTCATGATTATGGTGCGTTCCACATATCACTTTTTATATATCGGAGCTCGAGCTCAACCCCGCCTACAGTCCTCACATTTCCACAAGAGGTCTCATTCCTTCCATTACCATCTTCCTTCCCTACCCTTCACTGACGATATCCACAGATAGATTATATTTGGGTTGGCTATCTTTGTTGAATGCATGTGATAGGCGACTCTGATCAGGCACATCCATAGAATAGACCATGGACACTAGTGTCTAGCATGTTTATCATTGTGTGTTATTCAGTCGGAACCCGGGCCGACTCTGATCCACTTATCTCAAAGGTTCGTTATATAGGGATGGTAGTCTTTGTGTAAGTCATTCCGGATGATGTTCCATGTTCGTGTATGAGATGGCTAAATTACGGTGTCTTACTTAGGATAGAGGCATTATGTATGTACTGCGCCCAGTTTTCCGGTGCAATTCTTTGATTGTGCTGGAAAGTCGGGAGTCGTTTCATACCTGGTCCCCCAGTGGTGAGTATTCCCTCGCAGCTTTGTATATGTTTGCCTGACCAAAATTCTTGATTGAATAGTTGTAAGTTCCTTTGTATCTCCTCGCATACACAATCGTCAACGTCAACTAAACAGGTGTAAGCAGTGTTCCTCGACGATTCATTGAAGCACAAAATAAATTCATCAATCCGAAGGCACGGTGCTGCTCCTCGTATCCGTATGGGGGTTTGTATTATTTCTCGCTGCCGCTGATCGTAAGTGGCCGTGTGTGTCAGCTGCAGTCTAGCTGATCGATTCAATCAGTGGTGATGATCCTGCGCGTGTACGCAATGTGCGGCCAATCCAAGATTGTTCTCGGTGTGCTTCTTGTGTTTTACGTCTCCACGGTTGTCCTATATTTTGCGTCTGCGGGGTACTATAACAACCCTAGCACCTACCTGACAAGTACGCGTCGACGACTTTTGCATAGAAACTCGTCCTCACCCTCTCCTCATAGTGGGTGTCGCGCAGCTACTCGACATGTCGTTCTGCAACCCGTCATACTCGTACCCCTCAGCCGCACTTGGTACATACAAGTCGGTTCCTCGGCTTACTCTCGCAGGGCTCCTACTTCTTCTCGTAGTTGTTCGATTGTGTTGGGAGTCATATCATGCATACAAGGCAATCGGACAATGGCAAGTCAACCGATACATGAACCTCCTCGTCAAGGAAGGCATTCTCTACTTTGTCGTGTACGTCCCCCATGCCCATGCCCATACCCCGACCGCCGACTTGCGACGAACTACAGGCACATCGTGTATAACATCAATTTGGGCGACTCCTACGCCGGGATGATCACGACCACGATCATGTTCACCCTGATGTATATCCTCTCGCCTCGATTCATCATGAACTTGCGGGAGCTGTATCTGCGCGGCGTACTCTGGCACTGCGCGAGCGTCGGCGGTCCAGACGCCGCGTGGGATCATCGTGACATGGGGATCGACGCTGCATTCGGAATATCGAAAAGCAGCTTTCCACAATTGCAGTTCGCGCGAGTGGATGCGGAAGTCGAGGAGGACTCGGTCCTCCCTGTTCCGTCATCCGTGGTCGCAGACTCGGAGCACTTTGGGATTTCGGAGGTGGAGCGCCAGAGTGAGCGGGACATAGAGACGCCGGTTTGATGAGAGCCTGAGCAGGAGCACGTCGAGGGGTTGACGACTTGATTCTTCTAGACACGTTCAGGGACCTTTTTTGTACATTATGGGCCATGTTCGCTGGTACAGCAACCCAGCCAATATCTATTTCAGCGCAAATATCGCTGTTCGATTCTGTGGTTAGCTTCATAGTGGCACATCATTCGTCGCAGCATATAAGTAATATTGGCTTGTTATAAGGTCCATATTGGAATACACGATGCAGGTGACTGGATAGAACTGCGCAAATACGAGAGCTCGGAGCGAACACTGCACGCGGCGATTTACGGCAGTGATTAGTCGTCATACAGAATGAAAGCTGGACTTCTGTAAGCATCATTCAATCAGCAACACGCATACTCCGACATGGCTGCTTGTATTTTACCTTTGCTCCTCACCCTGAACCGTGATGCAATTGATTAACATACAGCTCCCTCGAGACAGTTACAACACGCACCTTGTCCTTCCAGCTAATCTGTGCCTTCAGCTCCGTGAGGCCAAATAGCAGAACGACGTCGAAATCCATGCAATAGTATTCAGTCCCTCCCGAAGCTTTCTCCGGAGGCAGAGAGCGTGCGAGCGTGGAAGTGTCGGCAATCACATTGCACATGGCAGTAAAGTGTTCTGAAGCGCGTTCGAGATCGCTCGTCAGTAGGTAACCATCCAACTTAGGCCAGACTTACCGGGTTCTGTATCTACCCACTGAGGATCCGCAACGTCCCCCCTGTATGCAAGAATGGACTCTTTCACACGCGTCAACTTGGCGCGCGCATTTCCCTGCTTAAAGAACGACTGCCGAAATTCTTGTTGTTCCGAAACTTGGACACCCTGTACGAAAGCTGAACAAAGGGATGATTCGGATCAGTTAGTACAAACCTTCTTCAGTATCGCTTGGAATGCGTTTGGCAGGGCCTTGTCACCCGATTCCAAAGTGAATTGCGTATGTTCTCTCTCTCGGTGTTCGGCAAGAGAAGAATTATACGACGTGTTGCATGGTATGCCGTATGTATGCCTCGATGTTCGAGACGTGACGAGTGGGTCGATGTAGGACAGTACAGCACCGTCCGCAACAGCCTTGTTACTGAAGAAGTCAGCAGGATTCAGTCATATTTCTACGACAACCTACACATGACCCGATGATGGTCTGCACAATTGCACGTCGGAGAATGTCGGATGTTGTTGAAGACGGCGATACAAGTAGTCGCTGGCAGCAAAACCGCCAACTAGGAATGCTTGCTGCAGAGTTCCATTAACGCGCGCACACAAGCGTAACGTTGAAAGTCGAGCTCACTCACTTTGACTTGGACCCTAGACTGCGTTCTCTTTGCTGCCTGCCGCTGCTTCTTGAAGGCATCGGCGATCGCCTCCACAGCTGGCTCAAAGAATTCGGCAACGTCTTCTCTGTACGAGAATTCGAGGGTCAATAGCATACACTCGATGCAAATGGTCCTCACCCAGCCAACTTTATCTGGCCAGAGCGAATGTTGTGCTGAGGGTCTCTGTCTCGAACGGTCCCAAACTTGATGTATTGCGGATCGCTCGCATCGCGAAACCTCAGTTTTGTAGTTTCGTCGAAAATCTCTTTCATCTGCTTGATTATGTCAGGTGCCCCGTATCGCGAGTCAGAAAGCTTGTCTGCGAAAGGACGTCATACGGTGAACTTGTCTCGAAATGATAATCGGTGCATACCCCTGAGAAATTCGTGAGCTCTCTGCGTGACAAAAACAGATCCTTGAAGACGACCTGTAGAGAGAACATGTCAGAGAGGAGACTTCGTTCCATGGCAGAAGTTATTACATTCGGCAGGGGCAATCTCCTTGAATTCCCTTGGTGAAGATAACTTGATGGAGTAAGCGCTCAAGTCGATCGTGCCACCTCCAGCATCGATGATCACGATGCCTTGATGTTCGGAAGCGGATTCAGATTCGGACTCTTTCTCTTTCTCCTCTTTCTCCTCTTTTCCCGCTTTCCCCTCCTTTCCCTCCTTCCCCTTTCCCTCCTCCTCCTCCCTCTCCTCCTCCTCCGGCTCGTCGGGACTGGCGGATGGAAGCTTGGAAATCGAGTCCGAATTCAGCTCGTGTGCGACACAGAAATGAAGGCTTGCTTCCCCCTCCGTCAACAGATGAATTCGGGCCGCATGCTCTTCACCGCGAGGCACCAGCCCTGCAGCCTCAACGGCCATACGAATATGCTGTTGTTGCAACCCTTCCCATCCATTCGGATGCGTTAGGATGAATTCGATGCTGTTCTCCATCGACTTCCACATAGAAGCACCACTAGCGTGCGATTCGATGATGTACTCGGCAGTGCACTTGAAGAGATACCCCAGAAAATCCCCGAGAACCTGGATTGCACTTATCCCATGGGGAAGGGGCGGTATGTCATCGTCTTTGATATGCGACGATTGTAGATGTTTGGCTCGCAGGTGAAGTTTCCACCTACAATATCACTCTTCACCGAACAGAGCAATGACTGAGTCTGATCTCACCATTCCAGTTTGACCCAGTCTTCTTCTTCGGCTTGATCGATGATCTGCTGCTGCAGCGTCTCTGCACCGACCGCTTTGACGCTACCTTCACGATCATAATACAAGGTTGATGGTATCTTGCTATCGCCCCCAACGTGTTCCTGTGCAGGATACCTGATGAACCACATGTCATTCTCCATTCCCGCTGGCTTTTCTAAGAAGGTAGTACTTGCCTCGAAACTCCAAGGATCTTTGGAACCTCACCAGGATCGAGTATGCAGTATGAGACACCACTGTACGTAGTACCGACGTCGAAAGCAATTACCAACTTGCGAGAGAGGCCAGGATACGGTTCTTTAGAGGGCATGTTTGTTGCGAACTCAGCTAGTGCGCGAGTCGAGGAACTTCAAGTTGAAAGTCGAGAGAAAAAATATACTTTTAACAGCCAAGTCACCACAGAGTCACAGACGAACACGAAACAAAAAATGGGGATGCCATGCGTCGCACTGAGTGGAGAATCCATGCGATAGGTCCACGAACAGAACCGGCGGGTGATTGAATCCAATGGAGTTTGATCCAGCATGAGCAGCAGTGCCTGACCGCGGAGGACCGATGATCCTAGTCGCGTTCCGAAATTGATATGACATACCGATCACCCGCATCGTTATCAAGTGATAGCGGTGATGCGTTGATGTTGGGCGCGTGAAAATGTTGATGAGTCTATGTTGCTTTACTTGAAGTACCTTCGGATGTTGGTTCAACTTTGTCACCGGAGTAGTGCCTTCGCAATGAGCTCGCAGGACCGTGTGGGTAGGAACCGCTAAGGACCGAAATGCGGCGAAAGAGAGGGTGGACGGGGTCAATAATGTGGGCTTCTAGAAGGCACTGCCATAGTGCTAGGCGGTTTGAGAATACCGCCACTTCACTGCATCATGGCGTGCTGCTACAGAAACCTTCCAGAATCTATTTTCGAGGAAGGGACGCGTTCATTCAGACTATGGACCCACAACAGACGGAAAAATCGTTCATGCAAATGAAAGTCTCTATGAAGTTTTCTGCTTCACTTCGGAAGAGGATCGTGGAATTCGCGAATGATGTAGAATTGAAAACCGTGTCGAGTCCGAGTCCACCGGGAGCTTGCTCTTGAAGTGTATAGTCCTGAGGGTTGTCTGGACAAAAGTTGCGTGTTCGTACAATCACCAAGGTACCCGCTGATTAATTGTGAATATTCGACTGTTTCGAGTGCCGAGCAAATGCATCCGAGTTAAAACGAATCTTATCTGTTGATCGTCTCTTTTACGCCCACGGATGCATGTGCGAGCGCGACGTCGAGAAGGCGCTGGGAAAAGGAAAAGGATAGGATTTCGACATAAAGCACCTCGACCAGAGTAATGAAGTCGGTTCCAGCAGATAGCATAGCGGGTTTTGGAAGGCACATTGTTTCGGAGGCTCTTGCCAAAAGATCACTGTCGTCGCTAGATTCTAGCTAACGTCTGGAATGTTAGACTACAGCGGGGCACGCTAGTGGTTCAACAAGGAGAACTTACCCTTATGACCCCCCTCTCAACAGGTGAACTTTGTATCACAGACTTGTCTGGCTTCTTCTGCAACTCGTGCCAGACCTCATGTAAGACCCTGGCAACATAGTCCGCAAAATGCAAAGTACGACGAGAGTCTCAGATAGTTCTCATAGATTCGTTCGATTCCAAAGCGGACCTAGTACTTGCGAACGCGGACATTTGGCGGACCAATTGAGAGCTTCTTCGTGCGGCGTGCTTGATATGCCTCGTGTGTGCCAGCTCGCATTTCTCAATGTGGGCAAGCCAATCGTGATTTGCCAGGTTGCCGAGGACGTATATATCCCCAGGACAGACTTGTTAACCACGTTTCTTGTGGAGGCCTGGAACGATCAACTTCGCGCGTTCCATTTCGTTCAAGGTGCACCAGTGGAGCCATTTCAATTTTCATAGCGTAAACTTACAGCTAGGCCACCGGCCACCGTCCCTGGACCCTGGCCACCGCTCATCCGTCGAAGTTGACCGGATAGCCATATGTCAATCGACGAGCTTTATACAATAATAGGAGCAAGTCATCCGTCGATGCATCGATGAACATTGAAAGGTCGACTCCTCAAGGCCTCATGGTTTACAACGAGAACTTCCCTGGACTCGATTAAAGGGTTGAAACACTAAAATTATAGTCTTACCGCACAGGAATATCGTGATATGATTCATCACTGCGTTGAAAGAACCTTGTCTAGGCGAGGAAAGGTGATCCGTCTCGCCACCTCAGATACGGTGATATTCGCTCGACGAGACATCCATGTTGATACACAATATAAATGACGGCATGAGAGGATGAGGCATACTACAAAGACACAACGATTTTGAAGGTCCTGACAAAGACTAGTCATCATACACGATCGAAGCGGGACTTCTGTGGAGCCATCAAGTTAGCGGGATACAGCGCATCAGAGATAATTACACGGGTCGCACCTCTTCTCTACGCCCTAGTTCACGAATCCATTAATGTGAGTGAACCCACAACAGTATCCCATCAATAAAACAGCAAGACACACCTTATCGATCCAGCTGACATGTGCTTTCAACTCTGTGAGGCCGAACAGCAAGACAACGTCGAACGCCAGACGATAAAACACGTCTCCGTCAGGTGCTTGTTCAGGTTGCAATGATCCAGCGAGTTTAGAAGTATTGGCTATTACGGTGCACATTTTGGAGAAGCGAGCTTGTATTGGAGATCGTTAGTACCTCACATTTACTATTGTCATTGCGCTCACCAGGTTCCTTGTCCGTCCAAAGAGGGTCGAGAAGATCTCCATGGTATGCAAGAATATCGTTCACAACAGTGGACAAATTAGAGCGCGAAGAATTATCCCTGAAGTATGATTGTCTAAATTCTTGCTTCTCTGAAACCTGAACTCCCTGGACGAAGCATGAGCGATGAGCTAACCGTACGCAGCACAGACGCAAACCTTCTTGAGAATGGAAGAGAAAGCATTCGGTAACACCACGATTCCAGAGGCCATAGTGAACTGTGTATGCTTCCTCGTCCGGTGATCGGCAAGCGAAGAGTTGTACGCCTCAACACATTCTGTGCCGTATGTGAATCTTGACGTTCGAGACGTGACGAGTGGATCAATGTAAGACGACACGGCGCCGTCTGCGACGGCCTTGTTGCTGAAAAGGTGTGAGTAGGACTCGATGATCAACAAATTTCCTCGACGCATACACGTGGCTCGAAGGTCTGCACAAATACATTTCTGAAAATGCTGGGTGTTGTTGAAGACTGCGATACAAGAAATCGCTGGCGGCAAAACCTCCGACTAGGAATGCGTGCTGCGGATATCCGTCAATGCACGAACATGCGGGCAATGCCAACGACAACTTCACCTTGATTTTGATTCCCGGCTTTAATCGCGTTGCTGCTTGTCGCTGTTTCTCGAAAGCTTCAGCGATTGCCTCCACTGACGGCTCAAAGAATTTGGCAACGTTTTCACTGTAGGAGTGTTTGAAGATTTGCGTTCGGCATAAGGAGTTGCTTACCCAGCCAATTTCAACTGACCAGAACGAATGTCATACTGGGGTTCTTTATCACGGACAGTGCCAAACTTGATGTATTGCGGATCTCCAGCATCACGGAACCTCAGTTTCGTAGTCTTATCGAAAATCTCCTTCATCTGCTGGACCATGTCAGGTGTCCCGTACCGGGAGTTGGCAAGTTTGGCTGTGGCGGAATGCAATGTTATCAGAAGCGTCGAAACAACAAGCAGTACGTACCCTTGAGGAACGAGTGTGCTCTCTGCGTGACAAAAACAGATCCTTGAAGACGACCTATAGGGTGGTCGTGTTAGAGTAGACACCCTATTCCGCTGAAAAGGAAGATATGACATTCCGCAGGTGCAATCTCTTTGAATTCCCTTGGAAAAGACAACTTGACAGAGTAGGCGCTCAGGTCGATGGTACCACCTCCAGCGTCTATAATTACGATCCCTTGATGATCTGACTCTGACTCTGACTCTTCCTCGGCCTCCTCAGGGTGGTCCGAACTGATGACCGGGAGGTTGGAGAGCGAGTCCGAAGTCAACACGTTGGCGACACAAAAATTGAGACTTGCTTCTCCCTCCGTCAGTAGATGGATACGATCCGCATGCTCGTCCCCGCGAGGTACCAGCCCTGCGATCTCAGCAGCGAGGCGGATTTGTTGCTGTTGCAATCCTTCCCATCCATTCGGATGAGTGAGAATAAATTCGATGTTGTTCTCCAATGACTTCCACATGGAAGCACCGCTAGCATGAGATTCGATGATATAGTTGCGAGTGCAGGTAAAGAGATAGCGCATGAAATCGCCGAGAACCTGGACTGCGCTTATACCCCGGGGAAGGGGCGGTATATCTTCGTCTTTGATATGCGACGATGATAAATGCTTGGCTCGTAAGTGAAGTTTCCACCTATGTCATCACTATAAGCAAAGGAAGGACATAGTCTCTACTCTGAACCTACCATTCAAGTTTGATCCAATTTTCATCTTCTGCTTGTTCGACGATCTGCTGCTGTAGGGTTTCGGCACCGACAGCCTTGACGGCACCTTGACGGTCGTAGTACAAAATGGAGGGTATCTTGTTGTCGCCTCCGACGTGTTCCTGGGCTGGATACCTGATAGACATGTAGGTGCCACCTGTATCTCCAGACATATGCTCACCTCGAAACACCGAGAATCTTTGGAACCTCGCCAGGATCAAGTATGCAGTATGAGACGCCACTGTATGTAGTACCAACGTCGAAAGCGAGGACTAGCTTGCGAGAGAGACCACGGTACGGTTCCCGGGAAGGCATGTTGTATGCGCACGCAGTCGTGGGTGTCGAGAGAGTTCGGGAGAAAGATGCACTGGCACCCTTGCACCCAAGTCACTGCAGAAGGACATGCTGTGTCCCATGAATCCGCCACAGCATGCGTTCAACGGGCGTAACATGAGGAAGACCTTATTGGGAGCAGAGGACCGAGCTTAGTCAGCCATTCACAGCCATTTTCATTGTGCTCGCCATGCTGCATGCACATGCCGTTTCTTACTGGGGCTAGGGTTACCTGCACCATTTGTGGGCATCCCTTCCCCCAGGCTGAGCTCCACTGCGAACACTCACCCGACAGCTGTCGAATACCGTCATGTCAAACGGCGCACCACAACCATCCGAGAAGGTAATCCTACCGCATACCAAGAGAAGTACAGAACTAATTTGTCAGCGAAGCGACAGCGCGAAGCCTCCTCTCTCAAGTACGTCTTTCCCTGGTCCGCTTACGATGATTTATTGGTGAATTATTCATTCATGTTAGTGCCAAGTGTCCACCCCCACCAGATCTCACGCGAAAACTCGTCCGAATCAAAGATAGTTTTGTCGCTGGAGGCGCTTTTGGCGACGTATACAGGTGTCGGTACAATGGTGGTTCAAAACCACAGGAGGTATGAGCATAGTTTACAACTAACGTTCCCTAATGTTGATTTACCATTCCCTCAGGTTGCAGTGAAGGCATTGCGATATAGCTTTGACGAAGATAAAACAGACAATGTAACCCTTCTCTTAGCATTCAAGAGTATGATTTAAATTGCCCTCTAGATGTTGCGAAGAGAGCTTGGAATTTGGAAAAGGCTAAACCATGACAACATTGTCCCGTTCCTTGGCATTGCATATGGCTTTGGCATGTGCAATGCAATCTCATTGGTATCGTTGTGGATGCCCAACGAATCTCTCCACAGATTCTTGGAGACACATAACGGCAAGCTTAAAATGATGCACAGACTCCAAATTGTGCGTCTAATCAATGTGTATTTGTATTGCTAACCTGCCCTCTAACTTCTTACCATATGAAAGCTGCTCGACGTTGCAAGAGGGTTGCATTACCGTGAGCCGCTGATCCCACTAAGGTTTGCTCAGTTGATAAATAACACAAAACAGTGCATTCTTTGCCGATTGTCCACGGCGACTTGTATCCCGTGCGTGCAACGGAATCCATTTTCACTATCCTCCCCTTCTGAATGCAAAGCAGAATAATATACTCCTCGATGCGGACTACACCGCGCGTTTAACCGATTTTGGATTCTCTTCCTTAGTGGGAAACAGCCCCGATGCGCTGGCATACCTCCAATTGTCCACTGCACGACCGGGAGCCTTACGATGGGTCGCCCCTGAGTTACTTGATCCCGAAGAGACATTTCATCTGTCAACGGAGTGTGATATTTATTCATTTGGGTGCATTGCTCTGCAGGCATGTCTCGCAAATAGGAATGGTAGAAACATTCTAACCTTCTTGCAGGTGTTATCTGGGAAACAGCCGTGGTCGGAAGTTCCTAAAGAAATGGCTGTCATCGCTCTTTTGGCAAAGGGGAAGAATCCAGGTAAACCAGAATCCCTGAAGACGGACGATTCTCTCTGGGACTTCATTCAGCACTGCTGGTTATTGCCAGAGGACAGACCTGCAGCGGATGATCTAATCACATCCTTAGAACAGTTAATAAGAGATTACCCACTGTCTGGACCTCTCCGCAACCTGTTTATTTCACTGACGAGTGATGCTGATTCACCAGTGGGTAAGTTGTATCAGTCCCTCGTCAAATGTACAGGAAAGCTCAAGAAGGAATTCTACTACAGTGACCCCACTCTCTGTTCGCCACCGGATCACATCCACCATCAGTGAATCCATGAAAACGTACAGGGGCTTCCAGCCGGATCCAGATGATTTTATCATCATGTGCGCATGCTTCCAGGATCATAGTTGTTGCATTGACACAGTTGTGCACCACACAGTGTTATGGGCCCAACGGGTTCTGGGAAGAGTAATGTGAGTGGTCCTGTTTTTATGAACGTCAAATCTTAATGTCCGAGATGGCCAGTTCATCAACCACCTCATCGGGAGGGGAGAGACGCGTAACGCGCGTAACCTAAAGTCCGACACCAGGGACGTCACCCCATACATCATTTATCGCGATGGTCTCCGTATTGTATTGGTGGACACACCTGGATTCGACGACACATATCGGTCAGATGCCCAGATTTTGAGGGTAATTGCCAACTGGCTCACCCAGAGGTACGTCGCGATCTACATTTTTTGAGCTCCCGCACCTAACGTATGCGAAGATATCCGGGTGGAGAGACACTCAGAGCCGCTGGTATAGCCTATCTCCACCGGATTACCGACAAGCGCATGTCTGGTTCTGTTTACAAGAACCTTCAGATGTTTGGTCGACTCTGTGGCGACGTACCTTTACATAGAGTTCGTCTAGTCACGACTATGTGGGACACAGCTAAGGACCAGGGGGCCGCCCAACAACGGGAGAAAGAGCTCAAAGATGAGTTCTGGAAGGAACTCATACGTGAAGGCGCGGAGGTCAAACGGTTTGATAATACATCTGCTTCTGTACAGGTCATCATTGAAGAACTGGTAGCTCTCGGGATAGACCGTGACGAGTTGCTTCTTCAGGAAGAAATTATGGAACAAGGCAAACGTCTTAACGAGACGGAGGCAGGCAAGGTTCTATACTCCCGCTTCCAGAAACTCCTGGAAGAACAGAGGAAGACCCTCAAGGAGCTCGCAGACGAAGCAAGGATACAAAACGACCCAGCTCTGGCCAAGAGTCTGCAAGAAGAATACGAGAAAATTAATGGGCAGTTACAGAAGACATTCGAGGAGATGAAAGAGATGAAGATTCCCTTCCTTAGGTGGTTTTCCCTCTTGTTCAAAGGAAAATCCCGCGGGGTATGTTTGTTCATCCGGCTCACATACATGGACTTCCTATTGAATGCCTCGCTCGTTTTTATAGAAAGCTCTCAAGTTCGATTCATAATATGAGGCTCAGTGGCCCATGCCCTGTGTACTTACTATTGGATGTCACTACGCCGTATGCCCTACTCATATATATCACATCGTCGATCTTATTTTGTCGCGGATGGGGCTCGATTTTTTAGAGTGGTATTTACATTTTGCTTCAGAGACATGAGCGACTTGTCTCGAGCTGCAAAGAAGGCACTTGCATTCAACTTCCACTCACTGGCCAAGTTCATACTTGTGGCGATCATCTGTCCTTGGCTGACGCCCCTTCCTTCAACACTCTTTGACCCGCAGACACCATAGTGGCTATGACATTCATGTGTTCACTGGCATTCTACCTGTTCGTCCGAGGTACTGACCAATGCTTCCTCCGAAAGCGTTATAGGATCTACGATCAGGGAAGACGAGTGTAAGCTGCAGGCTTCTCCACTCGTTCCCGTTTCCGTAGGCTAATTCGACCCTTCAGTTCATAGATGCATTGGTTCAAAATTCTGGAGCCAGCAAGTGGCTCGACCTCCTTGAAGGCTGATACGCTTACCGTCATTCCTTGCGAAGTAGAGTGCGATGGTCGACGTCTAGTCTTTGTCGACACACCGGGACTCGACAGCATCGATGATGGACCCATTGGCAAGGTCGACTTGGGGATCCTATACCTTCAACCCATCACCGACAATCGCGTGAGATCGTGGATCGTTCTGAACCTTCGCCCTCGTCTGCATGCGAGCTCCTTGAGCGACTCCCTCCGCTCCGCAAGGAGTTTCTGGCTGCGGGAGTATAGAACCTTAGCTGCCTCCTCTCGTTAAAACGTTCGCCTTGTTCCACGTGTTTGTTTCATCGACGAATCAAGCTGATTCAGCTACCTTCAATGAGTCTACCCTGGAGAGCTCGGGAGGCAATTCCGCTGCAGTGGCCCCACTCTCTATGCTTCCCCAGAAGATGCCCATCGTTCAAAAAATCTGAAAAGACGTACGGCGATTTCCAAGCAGACCCAGACGATTTGATTATCATGTGTGTGCCCTTGCCCAGGGTTATTGTTGCTGTACTGCAGAAGTGGCCTATAGTAACAGTATCATGGGCCCAGCGGGAGCCGGGAAGAGTAATGTGGGTGGTCCGTAGATTTCTGAACATCACATTTTAATGAGATGGCCAGTTCATCAACCACCTCATTAGACCCGTAGAGACTCGGACGCGCAGCGCACATAACTTAAAATCCGACGCCGATACTAATGTCATCCCATACGTTGTCCAACACTATGGCCTCCGCATCGTGTTAGTCGACACACCTGGATTCGACGATACACCTCGGCCAGATATCGAGATTAAATTTCTGATTGGCTGACACAGAAGTATGTCGTCTTAATATTCTCTGATCCCTTCTCATACTTGTTACAAAAGGTATTCAGATGGCACCATTCTCAAAACATCTGGGATTGTCTACCTCCACAGCGTTATCGACAAGTGAGTGTCTACTTCCGTTCACGAAAATCTTCAGATTTTTTGTCAAACTTGTGGCGATGTAGCTCTACGTCGTGCCCATCTAGCCACGACCCATGATGTGGGACACCACTACTAGGGATCAAACCGAGGCTCAAAAGAGAGAGAAGGAACTGAAAGTGCGCTTTTGGAAGAAACTGCTAGATGAAGGTAGCCTGTGGATGTTGTCGAAAACGGAGACATTGTGGAGACTCAGGTCAATGGTGACTCGATAAGCAAGCCTCAAAAGGCTTCGAAAGAGGCCTTGCGGAAAATTCGGATAGATACGTCGTCAATGTCGCCACCTTGGGAGATTCCTAGACGTTAACCTCAGGCTGGTCTACTTGGTATCGGTGTGGTAAAGAGGGATGTCTCCGCTGCCCTCCCACACTGGCAACCGCCCCACGCCCACCTTCCTTCGACAAGTAGTATCGCGGGTGTTTCATTGCGCCCTCCCTGGCCATCAACCACTACTGTATCATCTGCGCGCTCCCTCAACACAAATGTCTCCACCTATGTTCTGTCACGCGCAACTAAAGCAATCGTGATAAAAAATGCAGACGGTACGAAGGTTAGTCTGGAAACGCTGAAGAAGCGTAGTTTTCAACCGTCAATTGTGCCAATTCCGCCACCATCACGACTAGTCGTCGGCGTCCGTCCGAATTGAGAGCCAGGAGCACAAAATAAAGAAGGGGGAGCGGGCACGATTGGAACAGGAGAAGAAAGACACCGCCAGAGTTCCGCCTTCGGGTCATTATGTATGTGTTTCCTTCTTACTAAACATGACAATCCGCCCTGTCCAACTGCTCTCCGCTTCGTTAGCATTCAAGAGATGCCAATGCCTATTACTATCATCCCATGCATCGACAACCCCATATTCCTCATGCTCCTCATACCCCTGCTCGGGGCCACTAACAAGTCATTCAGGTAGTGGCTGAGTGAAGCTTTGAGGGCCCTGTGCCTACCTCACATTCAGATCTTGATGTCGTCACGGTGGTATTGTAATCTCCGTCCTTGACGATGAGAACAGCACAGCAGGGCTCGTAGGGTTGGGTATGTCCGTACGCTCGTTTTGATGGAAGTACTACTTTAATGCACCGGGAACTTTATATGGAGAGTTAGAAGGCCACCCCGAGGGCCATCATGATGGAGTGCTGCGGAGGGATTCGTAGGGACCGACTGAGTTTTGATTTCGATTGTAGGTTAACGAATCGTTCGAGTAAATTATAGGGATTATAGATACTGCGTGCATGTTATGGCGACCGGCACCTACAAGCCCAGAAACGGGACTGTACCAGGCTATTACTACAAGCCCAGTCCAAGGACTACAAGCGAATACAGGCACGATGAATCGAATCGTGGTAGTCGAGTCTGCTATCTCTTCATTCTTCTTCAGGAACGGCGGACATCCCACATTCACATTTATTCTGCAACAAAGGTAAGTGAACGGTCGGGTCACTCAGAGCAATGGGCGCACCAATGTTGAAATATTATCATATAGTACATTCAGCTGATTGTCGAGACATGTAATGGTATAAGCATTGTTGATCGAGAACTTGAACTTAAGATGATACGCGGTCAGCGAGAGTCGTGTATGTTTTCAAAGATAGACATACACTGGGCTTATCGTAGATCTCCTTGATCGAAGTGATGCATACCTTGATCACTCCGATATCCTCATCTTGCAGGAAGAACGGTGCAGCAGGATTTCGCTTCGTAATATTCATGACGAGGT
>JBBPOJ010000892.1:0-18899 GCA_038091395.1 Leccinum rimulosum
GACTCTGAAAGGGATCGATCGGCCAATTTAGACACGGAGGGCGAAGGAACAACGAAGTGCGCACTCGACCAAGTAAGGGTTGTCCATCTCAATGGGGCACTTGGGCGTGACTGAACCTCTGCCTGGCTGCCGTCGCAGAAGAACAAAACGGCGGAGGTCGTTGTGGATTTTGCTTTCCCAGAGTGATTTCGTGATCGTTTCGTGGGTCGAAGTCTACTTTCGAGTGAACTTTGACAAGTTCAATGCCCGCATACGCAACAAGGTACGTTCATGCAACTCACGCGCGTTGATCCCAACGTTGATGAAGTAGATGTAGCTCACCGAGAGTGCTGTAGAAGAACGGTGCCGCCATAGTTATGAGGGCCACCCTGAAAGCGACTGAGTCGAAACGACAGTCTGTCTCCGAGATGTGCTCAGGTATGTCATTTCACCTGTGCTTACACACTGAGGTTCGACTTCTCATATACTTGTAGATCCTATTTCTATTGCGGCTATTGGGATGCATATACCCGACGACGAGAATATGTCAGAAGGACTCGTGACAACCTCCAAAAAACCATCGTCCTCTTCCTTAATAAAAAACTACCTTGGCCTCTCGGCCTGGGCCTACAACCCGACTCCAGTTGGTAAAGCGGCCCGGGCGTCCCACGCTAGTCTCGGGGACAACAAAATCAACGTCGAATTTGATACCATTAGCAAGCGGGCGAGGAGACGTGTGTTAGAAGCAGAGACAAGGGGACGGCATGGGGATGATGGTGTGTGGATCATCAGACCATTATTATACGTGGGGAAGATAGACAAAAACAAGTGAGTGATCTCTTTTCGACAGAGAAACGCAACCGTTATGCGCCTTGGTCATAGACGGGCAAAGTGGCGATGATGGCCAACAAGGATGTCCGACCGTTGCGGTCCACGCTGTCTCCGACTTTTTGGTATCAACGCAAGAGGTTCCGCGAAATGCGGACCGCAATCCAACGCGAACGTTTTATCTTTGGTGAGTCGTCTCAGTAAGTGTGCATAAAGCTGTTGCTCAGTGGCTTTATTTCTGTAGGCATGTTGACTTGACAAAAACCTACTCGGCACTACTCGCGTACAAGATGCTGTTCAACATTGGCATGAGTCGACAAGCGGAGCAGGAGACAAACGTCAAGGCTGTCCTGACGAAACTAGAGCGCACGGATGTCGCTCAGGACGCAAGTCTGTCGACTCGCATGGAACGAGAGGTGTTGGCGGAGTGGGAGCCAAAACGGGAGATGCTGAACGTGTTGAAGGTGCGTGCGGGTGGAGGAGGCGGTGTTTATTCTGAGGGATGTTGATTTGGGTGGTGGTACGGATGATGCGTAAATGTGCAGAACACTGGCAATTGAGGAGATTCGGGGTGTTGGATGACGACTTAATCGCAACTCGAATGCTAGAGGTTAGCCAGAGTGGGAGGGGGAGAGTGGAACGGTCCAGCTGTCAATTGTTGCCTGTGAGGATGGCGCCACCGAGCGATGTCCGCCGTTCAAGATTTCAACCGTTCTCAAGAACGTGCCTAGAAAGCGTGCAGATGCATCTGCCGCTTTCATACCAGATTCATTACCTACCGTTTCTCACTTATGCGCTCTCTGACCTTTACATGCCTCATATGGGTGGTCCCACCTCCAGGATGATCGTCATTGAAAGGAGGAGGGCATGTGAGAATGTGCATATGTGGTGAGCGCATCTCGAGTCTGAGATCCTCTATCAGATAGTGTTCATGGGTTAGTGCATTTGGAGCACACACTGACTAGTACTGAAACTTGTTTGATGTTTATTGTATTATGTTTGATGATACAGTAGTTGGCTGGTGTCGGGTCCAGGATCGCCCGGAGGGCCTTGAATATCAGTTCTGTGAGATAATAATCAGATAATGAGGCGGGGAGAACACCTGACGAAACGATACGAGGGAAACTATCCTCAAAATCCTCGACTAATAATTGGGGTATCTTGCTTAGATACCACGATAGCGATATTATGGTACGCATGAAGGCGAGCGCCCAGGGCACAGGGTACCTGCGTGAGAGTGAACGAGCGTGCACGTGTATGCCAGGCGATAAAGGCGTACCGAAAGCGAACGAGCAGACATTCTCCCTTGTACTACTCGAACCTGACCCTGTATGTTTTCCACGTCGTTCTTATGGAAGAGGAATGGTGAGTAGTACGTAGGCAAGGCCATCGACGAACGGCGCTGACGAGGGCAATAGAGCCGAGTAGGGCGGACAGCCCACTTCCCTTGGACGGTGGTCAGCAGGTGCGCACATCGCCGATCAACGAAAGAGAGGTACTTACGAATGCTCAGGAATCGAATGGAAAAATCTCCACCTCCAATGTCGCAACTGACGCAAATGCAATCGAAATCGTTGCTCAAGATGAGATACGTTCGGTCGCTTTTCTTGCTGATGGGGAGCATCTCGTGGGCGGGGGATTTGGAAAGAAAATCCGACAGTGGCGAGTGAAGGATGGCAAGGAAGTGGGGAAGCCAATGGACGCTGGGAGTTTAATTTTTGACCTGGCAGTCACACAAGACGACAAGTGGATCGTGTGTGGGACGTGGAGTGGTCGAGTGAGCGTCTGGGATGCGAAAACTCACGAAAAGGTGACGGAATTCAACGCACACAACGATTCCGTGAATGCGGTGGACATTTCCCCAGGTGGGACAAAAATCGCGACAGGATCGGATGACGAAACGCTCAGTGTCTGGTCGTTTCCCACTGGCGAGCGGATCATCGGCCCATTCAAACACGATGATTATGTGGTCGCAATCAAGTTCTCTCCCGACGGACGACGCATCGCTACTGTCACGTGCTATCACTCTGTTCGGGTCTACGATGGCAGCAGCCTTCTCGCAGACTTTCCAATCTCCGCCACAAGTTTCAATGGATCCCTCGCCTGGGCTAGCGACTCCAAACGCCTCTTCGCCTTGTCCAGAGACGGTAACATTCACTGTCTCGACGTGTCTACCAAGAAAACGCTCGCGAAATGGCGCATCCACAGCGACGACAGTCCAAGGTGTATCGCACTGGCATGCAACGACACAATCATCGCAGTCGCCGCTAATTCGTCGGTCTCACTCTGGGACACTACGACACATCAACAAATCGGGACTGTCATCAACCACTCCCAATTCATCCAGTCCATGGCCATCTCGCCAAGCTATGTCATTGCGACCGCTGGAGAAAAAACAATCACGCTGCGGAATCTTTGTGACATCCTTCCCTCACCCTACCGCAACAATGTGAGTAATGCTACTCGTATAAGATCCCGTCCTTATTAATGTGTCCTTAACCGCTCCAGGTATCCTTGGAACAAGAAACCCGTCGCTTGAAGATCGCAAAACCGGATATTTACGACGTGGTTATGGCCCTCCGTGCTAGAGACGCGCGTCAAAGTGTGCTTATTATCTGAATGACTTCGCTGTGCTGATATTCATCTCCACCAGAGGACGATATTTCGAACCTCGAGAAAACTATCCAAGAACTCCGTACCCAGCTTGCTACGGCCAACGAGGAGAAAGAGTACCTCAATGAAAGCTCAAGTGCGTTCTCTCTCCTTTCCACCCCACTTTGATGAAAACCCCATTTGTTAGATCGCAAGATCACTCATCTCGATGAATCGGGCAAGGAACTCCGCGCCATGCTTGTAGCATCTCAAGTCTCACTCGATCGATTAACCCAGACTATCAGGGCACTACGTGCTAACGTTGATCTACCCGAAAAGAACTTGCGTGCGTTTTCAACCATCCCGACTGACGGTTCTCTGACTCGTTTTCAGTTTTCATTGCGCAGAAAATAATTGAGCTCGAGCTATTTGTCCAAGAACTCGGTAACCGATTCGCTACATGCGAATGTGCCCTCCGTGAATACGGCAAAAAGTATGAATGCGAAACATTGTACGCCGACGGTCGCATATATGATGCTGCGCAGCATATTGCGAACGTCACGACCGGGGATCTTGGGCATAATGAAGCAGTCGTCCAATGGCTGAAAGGTGAGCTTGTACATTGTCTTAGAATTGTATATTCATTCCCTACCCTCAGAATTCACACACCGATGTATATCAAGGCTTCACCAGATCGCAGACGAGGCATCAAGTTCCCAGAAACATGAAGATGCTCTTTCAGCTTACTCCATGGTCTTGTTGCTCACTCCCTCGCCTCCGGAAGGTGTGCTGATGGGATGGGCGAGAATGGCGCTCGTTCGTCGCTCAGCAAGTGAGGCATTGGGTACCGTGAAAATGGTATGGTTGATCTCCTCTTTGAGAACTACAAGATAATTCTCGTTTCATTCAGTTCAAACTTCCCGCGTTTCGTGTTTATCTGGCAGTCTGTAATGTTCTCGAAGGTGGCGATCGTCTTATACAGGCGGTTGAATGTTTCCGGGCGATGAAAAATAAGGTATTAGAGGAGACAAGCACCCTCGAGGAGCGACGACAGTGGGAACTCGGCGAGTAATTTCATTTGCCACTTGGAGACTGATCTGAAGATCTCTCCAGATTTTCGACAACGGTGTAGCGTAAAACTGGAAAAAGGGGGTGATGCAGCAATGGATTCAAAGAATCATGATGCGGCCATCGAATCCTACTCAAATGCACTCTCACTTCACCCCACGAATATCAATGACATCATAGTGAAATGCTGCAAGGCGCGAGTAGGCTTCTTGGAGGATGAACTCATAAATGCCACCCAGGTAGATTGATCTGCACAGCACACACCCGAGTTGACGGCGCTGACTCAGTAACTGTACAATCAGATCATTGAACGCGACCCATCGAACTACGAGGGGTACAAAAGGAAACATGCGCTGTTACACGGCCTAGGGCGTTACACAGAGGCATTCGACGCATTCGAGACGATGCTGTCAAAGATGGAGAATTCACTTGACCCACAAGTTCAGCGTGAGTCGCTCTCATTCATATTGCGCAGATTATGTGAACTTATTTTGCGTCGACAGACATGCGGGGCTGCTATCTCGACACGACTCCACTCATTCGCCAAGTCGTTGAGCAGACCATCCAAGACATACCCCGAGTACTGGTTAACACCACCACCGGTCGTCTCCATGATAAGGAAATGCAGGCAGCAGCTTTCGAACAAGCTCCTATATTCAATGAGTTACGGTCTTGCATGATCATCCGTGATCGGCTCGACCGCGCACGCATCAAGAGGGAGGTTGAGAAGTTTTATGAATACGTGATGTTCTCGCACAGATGGCAGCCACTCGAGCCATCGTTCCAAATGGTCGAGAATGCCGTTATCTATGGACTACCTACATCCCCCGCTATCGACAAGCTCATCCGCTTCTGCAAGCTTGTGCAGTCTCGCAGGTTCCGGTGGGCGTGGAGCGATACGTGCTGTATTAACCAGAGCGACAAGGGAGTTCAGCAAGAATCAATTGTTGCCATGTTCCAGTGGTATCGTCGTGCGGCACTGACAATTGTTCATCTTCTCGGGGTTCTCTCGGAATCCCAAAAGCCTGGGGCTCTGTGGAAGAGTATCTGGAACACGCGCGGGTGGACATATCAGGAGTACGTCGCGTCGAAGGTCGTACAATTCTATACGGAAGATTGGAAGCCATACCTTGGTCTGGAGATGTTCAATCACAAGGAATCACCTATCATCCTCGCAGAGATGGAACAGGCAACCAAGTTTGCTACTCAGGCCCTTGACACACTTCAGCCGGGGTTGACGAGGGTGCGCGAGAAGCTATACCTCGCATCGAACCGCCAAACGATGCGGAAGGAAGATGTCGCGTACTCATTGTTCGGTATCTTCAACGTCACCCTCCCAGTCATTCACGGCGAGGGTATCCAAGCAGTCGGTCGTCTCTTGGAACACATTCTCACACGGTCGGATAATGTGACGATTCTCGCTTGGACTGGGATCTCGGGCGGTAACCACAGCTACCTCCCTTTGGATCTCACCGTTTATGATCAAGTCGTTCCCCCACATGTCCCCCGACCGATCGAAGCCACTGAGATGGAGAGGATGACTATGGCGTTGCAGTCGTCGCTTCCTGATCCCTCCTTATCTCATCGGCTATACGAGCAGCTGTATAACCTCCCGCCTCTGTCGCTGATCAGTGGTCGACTGCGACTTTCCGGTCTTGTTTTCCCTCTCAATAAACTCGAACTTCTCCCAGGACATGATTTCCACGCTTTGCTTCCTGTTTATCGCGCGATAACATCCACTCTTGGTGAAGTGCGAATCGAGACCGAGGACAACTTGATAGGGATGGAGGGTTTGATTTTTATTTATCCGTGGATCCGCCCTCTTATCGACGAGGATTTCCCGGGCATCAATTCTCCATTTGATCTTGCTGCTCGTGCTCTGCGTCTTGTCGTTCGGCTCAGACAGCCGTTCGGTGCGCTGTTGCTCGCCTCGCAGAGTCGCGTGGAGTACAAACGTGTCGCGACGAACAGTTTTATCAAGGTTCAGATCTGGGCAGAGACGCCGTTGGAGGAGTTGATGGGTAGCGTGCGTACGGTCGACGTGCAGTAGTCGTAGATTGTTAATGGCTTTGGTTATCATGCACGATGGACTAGGCCTTCTCTGGACCTACTTATTTGAAGTATGGAACACCTTTCAAGCAATATCTTTGTCGTAACTGTATGGTGCCGATTTGTTCTTTTCCTTATTTCGTTCTACCTCTCGTCTCGTCGCCATTTTTTCCTGCTGAGCTAACGTCGATCAACGGCAGGGCAATAAGACCATTGACAAGTTCCCAACCTTGTTTACAGTGACTTGATAATTGATTCGAGCAGATCATCGCCCAACTCTTTTTTACGTGGGCCTCTGATCCCGAACGCCAACGTCGTCTGCGCGCCCAGCGCGAACCGGCACCAATCCACCCTTGACATTATCGCCCGCGAAAGTTTATCATCCACGTCGGTCTTACGAACAGCGGAAAGATACACACCTGGCTGCGCGCCCTCGCGGTGTCGAATTCGGGCCTCCACGCCTGTGGCTCCTCGCACACGAGATCTGGGAGCGACTGAACAGAGGACAGATCGTTCCCCCCGGGATTGATCCTGAACCCGTGTCGGAGCACAACACCATGAACATGGACATTTGCGAACGAGACCAGGTCACGGCCCACCGTTCGAAAGGAGGGTCATCCGGCAGTGCAACCTGCGTGTGCACGGGAGAGGAGTTTCGGATCGTGGCGGACAACACACCGCTCATGAGCTCAACGATGAAGATGCGGCCGTTGGCCAGTTCAATCGACAAGTCCCTGGACGTGGCAGTGGTGGACCAGATGCAGATGATTTCAGATCCCGAGCGTGGTGCATGGACAAGCGCTGGATGGATATTCGTTATCAAGGGCAAGATCGAGGAGAGAACTGGTCTGCGCTGTGCAGTCGCCTGTGGGAGAGTGCCACCAGAAATTCGATCCGAGCAGCAACGACCCAAGAACGGTTATGACGTTATCGTCGCTAGTGACGCAGTCGGAATGGGACTCAACCTGTTCGCATGTTCTGAATGAGACCTACACGGTCCCGTCACCCACGTGTTTTCAACATCAAATTTACGCGTCGTTTTCGAAACTTTTTCCAAGTTTGACGGTCAAAAGAGGCGATCGTTGTCGATATCTCAAATAAAGCAAATCGCCGGGCGAGCAGGACGTTATGGATTGCACTGGCCAATCTGGCGGTTTCGTCACCAGGAAGACATACCGACGCTCTGTTGAGCGCTCGCGACTCCAGGACACTGGATGGAGGACGTGTCGTCGCAGGCTCTCCCACTCACAGCCTCTACGTAGATGCTTCTTGAAGCGCTCAGCCATCATGTGCCGCTCTGTGGCGTAGTAAGGCACGAGCAGAGCCACAAGAGCATTGTCTTCGGGCGAGCGTAGGTAAGCGGCGCGCATTCCTTTTTCTCTCGCGCCGCCACCACTGCGCTCCCCTTTCCTTTTTCTCGCCTCCTCTCTTTCTTTCGTCGTCGCACCCACCCTCCACTCCCTGTCCTCGAACCACCCGTTCTCGGGCCTCGCAGTCCATCCACTCCCCCGCCAGGGGCCCCCGGCGCGACAGTGGCCACCTCACGCGCATCAGCGTCCCTGCAAGGCGGTCCCACCCGCCCTCGCAGCTCACGCCTTTTGCCCGACAGGTTCCCGCTTCCGTCTGGGACCGGCAAGCGCTCCGCGTTTCCACCCGCCTTCCATCTCTCATATCCTACGTCGTAGTCTACCCTTTCTGATTGCATGTATTGTACATACACAATCCATCCTCTCTTTTCCCCAGAGCCGCGTCCTCGCGACATCCCAAAGACTGTTTCGTTTCTCGCACACCGACCGACCATTCCTCGTTATCTTCCTTTGCTCTATTCTCACCCTTCGTCGCTCCTTGCACCATGTGTTGTCTGACTACGCAGGGAGAGGCGAGTAATGATCACAACTAGGCATCATGATACGTGAGTACTCACATAGTACATAAGTGAAAAACGAAGGGGAATTCGTACGATATGGAGACGATGTGCGTAGTTTAGATACAATGAAGCGAGGTAGAAGCATCATGGAGAAAGAAGTGATCCGCATCAATGAAAGACGTCAGCAAACTATGACGAAAAGAAAGAAAGACATGCGAAATCAATGTCAAACGTAAGAGGAGAACATGAGGGGCGTGAGGGAAACTGATAGACGTCAACTGGCGGGCGTGCTTCGACCAGAACATGGAGACCCTCGACTTGGCGCAACGAGTGCGAGTCGAGATGTAAACGTGGTGCATTCCCAACACAGACATGAAAGCCTCTGAACAAGATATGTCAGAGGTCAACATGGCTCGCATTAATCAACGCTGCCAGCTTTCGATCGTCCATCCCTTCGTCTCTCGGCACGATCCTGCATGGGAAAGGAAGCGGATGGCTGTAGCACCCCTCTCAGCCTGAAAACACCTCTCTTCAATCTGACCAGGAACCCACCTCGACAGTCCGGTCGCCCACTTCACCTCATCAGACCCTTCCGTCTTCTCGATCCTGAACAACGCCAGGATACATACCATCGCAGACCATAGCGAAGCTCCCGCCACATGTCTGCCTGGACTGAATGTGCACCGATATGTTAGAAATGCGAACGATTCGAGCCAAGCATCAGCATCCACGCACCAGATGCGACGCCCAAATCCAAAAACCCACGGAATCTTGTCGTCGTTCAGCGTACCATCTCTACACAAGAATCGTTCTGGCATGAACATGTCAGGGTTCGGATACTTTTGCTCGTTGCGTGATATCCCCCTGTCATAGCCGTTGAGATCGCATACGCATACCGAGCGAGTTCAGACCCTCACCATACATTGGCAATAATCATCGCACCTAGAGACGACCATGAGCAAGAGTCGCTACGAAAACCAGAATGTTCCTCACCCTGTGGAATGTGATATCCTCGATAATCGTCGTCCTCCGTAGTTGCACGAGGACCACCTGGAACATATTAATGCATCCATATACCTACTATCAAAAGCAAACGCACCGATGGGCAGTACTGGGTACAACCTCATTGTTTCCCGCATGATAGCATCCACATATGGTAATGATACCCTGTCCTCAAAGTTTGGCAGACGTTGCCGCCCGACCACGCTGTCAATCTTGGCCTGTGCACGTTGCTGGACATCTGGGTGGTTCATCATCAGATAAACAAACGTCATCAGGGTTGCATTCGTCTGCCGAACAATCCAAAAGTCAGTCCGTGATTCCAAGAGCCTGAGGGAGGACAGGTAAACGACGAACCGTCTCAACTGCGGCTGAAACCTTCGTTAGCCTTGAGAGATACAGATGCACCTACAAGAAGAATGGAAATCACCTCCATATAGCGTCCCTGCAGAGTCCTTGATAGCTTGTACGAGCTCCGGGTCCTTGGAATCATCGTCCAGACGATGTCGGATGATTGCGTCAGCGACCATGGACGGCACTGCCAACCCTTCTCTCTTCGTTCCCCATTAGTCACCGAAAGTGGGATATTGATTTTAACACCTACGATTTGCTGTTTGACCCATTCATACGGTGCGTTTACTACCTCAACCGCAAGGCGTCGGCATTCAGCTGCGTCGGTTTTGAACCCCATCCCTGGAAGCCACACAGGCAGTGCCTTTACTGCATCAGATAGATATCAGCAACCAGCGAGAGGCGTCCGATCCGATGAAAAAAAAAAACAACGAACTAAACGGAAATGCGTCGCACAGCGCGAATACCTCGACTCTCGTGGCGTGGAGCAAAATGTCTGAGGCGCGTTGCATCGGCCTCACGAACATTTCCGAGTCGCTGCCATCGGTATCGTACCCGTATGCCACCTCCATAACTACAGCGGCCGCGAATCTGTGCATGACGAGCATCAGTACCACAGTTGCAGAGATTTCCCAAAATTGGGGACTGACGTGGTGAAATGTGCTGCATAGCCCGCTGGATTGTCCAACAGATGTGTTGTCAACTTGTACGCTTTCTGCAGCTGTCTTGAACGGTGAGTCAACTCCGCCTGGGCGGTGAAAGACTGGTGTAACAGTCGTCGGTGTAATCTGAGTCTCGGACCATAGCGCGCGAAAATGGTTGGCCATTCACAGCCGAACCTGTAATAGGTCAGTGAACAGAGCAAAGAGAACACGCTGCAGACAACCTACAGGTCTGCAGCAGAAAATACAGGCCTATCAGAGTACTTTTGTGAGCGTTTTTCGAGCAACGCGATGGCTACTTCTTCAGAGTTCAAGATAACCAACTCTTTGTGCATAGCACGTATATAGACAATGTCACCTGTCGCCGACGACCACACGTCAAGGCTCAACGTCAGTGCATTCAGGCCTGAGAATTAACAGTGCGTGTCGTACCATACTTCTTGGACCAGACTGTAAATGAGAGAAAGGGCTGGGTCGTGTTGATGTCGAGCAAGTTTCCGACAAAAGGAAGCGGGGTTGGGCCAGGCGGAAGCGGGAGGGGTGGTTTGCTAGAGTTCGCTAGCATCCACGAAAGCCTGCGTATGCCCTCGATGATCAGTAATACTGCTGCGAGTCCGAGCAGGGCTGGGGAAACCATGGCGTGGGGGCTAGAGGTGGTGAACCGAAGAAGAAAGTTCCGTGTGAAGCAACCCAAACTCGATGCCGAGAAGCCTAATGGGTATCAGGAATGCACGAAGCGCCAAGTATTAAAACAGCGTTAGACCCGGTCTCGGGATACGTAGCACATTGGACGAGCAAGGGGCGGTGCGATTTCGAGTCCACGAAAGCTCCCGTCAGGGGACCGCTACCCCGACTGGGGTCTTGTACTTATGCAGAGGGAGTCATAGAACCCTCCGAGCTGACCGGCGCATCTTCGCTGCCACCGTGCGGCGTACCACAGAAATATGTAGTCATGGTGGACTTCGGTCCGCTGCCATGCGCAGAAGGCATTCGATAAGCGACATTGATATGTTACTGATCTAACTCGACGGTTGTGGTTCATTGACAGAGCTCTGCTTCAAGTTGTCGGGGACCAAATGCTTAGCAGAAGGGTTGCAAAGCTACGGTAGCGATGACAAAGTTGTAATCGAGGTGAGTTGGTGAGCTAGCCGCTTCTGGCAGCGACTTCGCATCTTTGGACGTCGCTTCGTGCACTGGGAGGAGAGGGAGTGAGTCTTGAGAGGAGGTGGATGGGGGAATGTGAAGCGCTCTCTGCTCCGGGATGGGAGCCCGTGTTGCCGGGTATGGCGTTAGCTGCGAGGTGGGTGGGAACACCTCGTGCATGCTGCCGTGTACACGTTAATCGGGACCGCGAGCCTGGACCCCAGCCTCAGGGGAGTGAGCTGTGAGGTCTATCCGGAATGGGAAATGGAGGCAGAGCGTGGCGGGCGGGTGCGCTGCCAGTGAACTTGGACCGGCGAGGACGAGAGCTGCGAGGCAGACGTGGCAGTGGAGGCAAGAGGAGCACTGCCTCTCGCTTGAATTTGCACTGTGGCTCGGACAGGCTCCGCTCGTGCGGCGACGGTACACCCCAATGTTCAGCGACGGAGAGTCTGATGCTCAAGACCTCTAGAACTGTAGAATAACGAGGATTCCGACCTACTGAGTACCTGATGATCCCCTAGTACTTACTGTAAGCCCTTTGATCGCGTTCAAGTTCAAGTTCGTGATCGTCACGTGAGCGACAAAGTTTTCATTTTCATAAAAAAAATTATATGACACTGTCACTGAATCACTGATACATACCACATACCTCTTTCATTGTTGGACGCGGCGAGTCACGCACGACCGCAAGTAGCAAGTTTGGACCGGCGAACATACAATTGTATAAAACAAACAAGGCAAGTTACATATGGCGAGCGTCGGCCTGATGACGAAGTCACAACCCAGTCATAAATCAACACGGCTCGCATTAATTAACGACGCCAACTTCTCGCCGTCCATTTCTTCTTCTCTCGGAACGAACTTGCATGGGAATGGGAGTGGGTGCCTTGCACAAGTCAGAAAGACCACGCGTTGTCGAGGAGAGCTCCAGTCTCCAAGTTGGAGCAGCTACTCACAATGTCACTCCCGTGGTCCACGTCACGTTGTCGGACCCCTCCGTCTTCTCGATCTTAAATATCGCCAGCATGCACACCATCGCGGACCATAACGACCCAACTGCGACATGCCTCCCTGGACTACACACCACGTTAGACAAAGCGCGAGAGAGCATCAACCAGCGCACCAGATTCGACGCCCGAACCCGAATGCCCACGGAATGTCGTCGTCATTCAATGTACCATCCTCCAGCAAGAATCGCTCTGGCGTAAACATGTCTGGGCTCGGATACCTCAGCTCGTTGCGTGAGATCGCCCTGCAATGATGTACATCAACATACTGAGGACATGCCTGATAAGGCGGAGTCCTTACCAGAGATTTGCCACAATCATCGAACCTGCCACAAAGCCATCAGTAAGAGTCGCTGCGTGGTCTAATATGCTACTCACCCTGTGGGATATAATACCCTTGATAGACGTCATCCTCTGATGTCGCGTGAGGAACACCTGGAACATGTTCACAGATTCAGAAACCAAGCGTTCGAAAGTTAACGCACCGATAGGCCCTACTGGATGGTATCTCATCGTCTCCCGCAACACGGCATCAACATACGGTAATGATGGTTTGTCTTCAATTTTTGGCAGTCGCTGTCGTCCAACGACGTGGTCGATTTCTGCTTGTGCACGACGTTGCGTCTCCGGGTGGTTCATCATGAGATAAACAAACATCATCAACGTGGCATTAGTCTGTCGAATAGGAAAAACGTCACTAAGTGATCCCACACGTTGGATCAATGAGACAGACCGTTTCAACCGAGGCTGCGGGTGTCGTCAGCATCAAATGAAATGTATGCATTTCAGATCACCTGTATACAGTGTTCCTGCAGAGTATTTGACCGCTTTCACGAGCTCTGGATCGCTCGAATTATCGTCCAGATGATACCGAATGATGGCATCGGCGACCATGGACGGTGTTGCATTTCCTTCCGCCTTGAACTCGTCATTAGTAGCTATACACATACCAATTTCTGGACGTACGACACATTGTTGTGTCCAAGCATACGGTCCATTGATTGCTTCGGACACCAAGCGCCGGCATTCCGGAGCGTCTGACTTGAATCCCATCCCGGGAAGCCAGGCGGGTAATTCCTTCACTGCACCATGCAAATGTAAAGAATGAGTACCATAGAATTTCATAAGATATTGGATGGAAATAACCCACCGAACGGAAACGCAGTACAGACCGCCATGATTTCTGGTGTGGATACACGGAGCATAGCGTCCGCCGCTCGTTGCATCGACGTCGAGAATGTATTCGTTCCCATCATGTTATATCCATATGTTACCTCCAAGACAATGGCAGTAGAGAACCTGTGTATTAATAGTGTGAGGAGCCCATTGCCAGTGCATAAAACATGAGGACCCACGTGGTAAAATGCTCGGTGAAACATGATGGATCGTCCAGCAGATGGGTTAACATTTCGTACGCTTTTTGCAGTTGCCTCGGACGATAAGTCAACGCCGCGTTCGCGTTAAAAACCTGATGCAATAGTCGCCGATGCAACCTAAACGTGGGACCATACCGCGCAATAGCAGTAAGGTCAGCCAGTCCGAACCTGGGGCGAGCGTCAGCAGAAGGTTGTTGACAGTGAAGAGAACAGCTGCTTGAAACTATAACCCACATGTTTGCAGTGGGTACCGCGGGCCGATCAGAGTACTTTTTCGAGCGATTCTCGAGTAACTCGACACAGGCTTGCTCAGAGTTCAATACAATGATGGTCTGGCCCAAGACATTCGTATGGACGACGTCGCCTTGTTCAATGATCGCACGTTGGCGTCATTTTCGGGACCACTATCTCAATGTGTATGCCGCGACGTACCGTATGTTTTTGACCACTCCGTGTAGGTGAGATGTGGTGCGTCTTTGTTCATTCCGAGTACGTTCCCAATGAAAGGTAGCGGTCTCGGGCCTGGTGGAAGCGGTAGTGGGGCAGAGCTTGCTGATGGCTGCCACTGTCTGAACCGTCGAGCCCCTTCGACGGCCAGCAGAACAGCTACGAATGTGATCAGCGCTACGATCATGATTGTTGAGGTAAAACAGCTGGCTCTGGGAATGCAAACAATCCCACTTCACGTCCAGTACTTATCATAGTAGGAGTTGTTTCAGCGCCAACCTTCCCGGCGATCGGATAAACGATTTGTGGGACCGCCAGGGATACAGCGTGGCCAAGAGGACCATACCGGTATAGGGCCTTCAACGTTCAACCGCCACACTCACATGCATTCCACCCGACTCCTTCCAGAGATCCTTTGCGATCCGAAACAATGCACTGGTGCCACACCTGCCAGTAGGAAATACGTACGGATGGATCAGATCAAAACGTGCACCTGTTCCCAGATGGGCAGAACTCAGTGAGCCTATGTGGGCATACACAACTGTCCCGAAAGCATGCAGAGTAGGCGCAGGGAGAGTCGAGACCGACCGTCGGGAGAGGGGGGAGCATTCTGGTTTAGACACAGTAGGCACCTCATTCCAGCACTTCTGCTGGATGTGGTCGGCCCGGACATGAAACAAACAAGGTCACAGTCCTATTCATCCTATTATATTAAGCACCGGCGCAGCACAGCGTGTGCACCCGCGTGGCTTCCGTTCCGGTTCCGACGCGATCCCGTTCCGAGCTGTGCTAGGGGACGGCTCACTCCTGTTACTACTTTCGCGGAGTCTGTGGACCCCTATCGCCTGGGACCGCACGCCTCGACTGTTTCTCTCGCGGTGCTCGGCGCTACTCGGCGCTGCCGTTGCTACTGCGCTGTCCGAATGTTGTGTCACACTCACATGGCTGCAAATAGTGCGCGAGACAATACTGACTCGGAATTATTGAAACGAGCCCAATGATGATTGCTGCCTGGCAGCTCGCTCGACTCTCTCCTATTCCCGGGCGCCCCTTTGCTCTGTCAGCACTTTCGGCCTCTAGCGTGCCGCTATAGGAGCCCAACGGCTTGGCACTGCACGTCATTTCTGTTTTCTCTTCCCTGCACACCCCTAATTTTCTTCTTCGCCTCTCTCTCTCATGGCGACTACTACGTGCACCCTCCACTGAATCTTTGGCGCCCGTGGTCCGTAACGGACGTCCGGTTGAGTATGCGTCAGGCAGGTCCTCTGGACTCGGAGACACAACGATTTTTAGCTGATCCCTTCAGGAGATGATCTCACCGTTGACTTCTTCAGTGAAGAAGGATCGAGGACGAGGACGAGGACGACGCGGGCGCACGGTGACGTCGACGAGGTATGGTCCCTCTTCCTCTCTTCCTCACTCTCCCTACCCTGCTCACCCTTCCCCCTCCCTCAGGCTCACCCTAGCATGCCGAGTCGACACGCAACGGCGAGACGACAACGACAACGTCCAAAACGAACCCGTCCATGCAGACACGACGACGACTACGACTCGACGATGGCACGACGCCGAGTGGCGACGCGACAACGGCGAGACGACAAGGTCGGGGTGACGCGATGAGGACGAGATCGAGGACGACGCCCGTGAAGCAGGCGCACGGTGACGCTGACGAGGTACGGTCCCTCATCCTCTTCTCTTCCTCACTTCCTCTCTCCCTCAGGCCGCCGACACGACGACTCAACTGTGGCATAACGGCGACTGTCAATGGCGACGCGACAACGACAACCGCGAGAACCCGTCCATGCCGACACGACGACGCCGACGACTCGACGATGGCACAACGCCGAGTGCCAGTGGCGACGCAACAACGATGAGACGACTTCGTTGACACGCCATCGACAACGCCGACACGACGCATCAACGTCAACGGACGGCGTGTTGATGATTTGAGCGAGACGACAACGACGTCCGCGATGTCGACTCGACGGCGTTGCAACAGCAACGAGGACGCGGCGTCCGAGGAGGAGGAGGAGGACCGCACAGTTACGGTGAGACAACGACGAGGACGACAACGTCCCAAAACGGTGTCCGCGACACAACGGTATGTATGTATCGTGTAATCGTTCCAATTGTGTGATTTTCCATCATGTCATGTTTTGTTTTTGACTCTCACTTCCTGTATACTTCACTTCCGCGACGTCCGAAGGTTCCGCTTGTAGCAAATATGTACATACTGTCATGACAATCGGAGGTCACAAGTCGATGCGGCTCGCGCTGATCAATGCTGCAAGCTTTTGACTTCCTTCATCCCTTGGGACCAGGTTACACGGGAAAGGAAGCGGATGGCTGCAAAAACCCCATCAACAAGGATCGTGGCTCCCGGTAAGCAAAACGGCGACGCACCTCACCATTCCCGTCGTCCACTTCACATTATCGGACCCCTCCGTTTTCTCGATCCTAAACACCGCCAATATACACGCTACAGCAGACCACAGTGAGATTTCTGCAATGTTTCTTCCTGGACTGTGTACACCGTATCATAAACGCGAACAACGCGAACGGCCATTAACGCACCAGATCCGACGACCGAATCCAAATATCCAGGGGAGCTTGTCGTCGTTCGGCGTACCGTCCTCCCGCAAAAACCGCTCTGGCGTGAACACTTCGGGGTCCGGATATTTGTCTTCGTTCCGTGACATCGACCTACACGTGTGTCCCGAAGTCATCGCACGTGTGCACTCGGCGAGTCGATATACTCACCAGATATTGGGCAGGATCATAGCACCTGTTTAGGGTGATCAGCCAGGATCGCTCCAAATGTCGGCGCAGCTCACCTTGGGGGATGTGATATCCCTGATAGACGTCGTCTTCGGTGGGGGTATGTGGAATACCTAGAACAAGTCAACAGAATCCAAGTGCAGATAATCGAGGTAAAGTAAGCACACCTGTAGGCACTACGGGATGCCATCTCATCGTCTCGCGCAATAGAGCCTCCACATACGGCAACGATGCCCGATCGTCAAAGTCGGGCAATCGCTGCCGCCCGACGACGCGGTCAATTTCGGCCTGTGCACGACGCTGAATATCCGGGTGATTCATCATAAGATAGACAAATATGACAAGTGTTGCATTCGTCTGCTCGAAAGTCAGGCCATGATCCCAATCAACGGGAAAGTAAAACACACAGTCTCCATCGCTGCTGCGAACGTCGTCAGCCTCGAGGAGTGAACCGAGAGCAAATCAATTACCTGCATATTGTGTGCCTGCAGAGTCTTTGAGGGCCTTGACGAGCTCTTGCTTATCAGGACTATCGTCCAGACCATGTTGAGCGATGGCATCCGCGACCATGGATGGTCGAGCGCTACCTTCGTCCTTGAAAATATATCACCTGTTAGCCACGCACGCACGCGATCATTGATGATGGACATACGACACGTCGTTTGACCCACTCGTACGGTCCATTCACCCCTTCAGATACCAGACGCTGGCACTCGACACCCACAGACTTGAACCCCATACCTGGGAGCCACGAAGGTAAAGCCTTCACTGTATCATGAACATTGTCAATGAATAGAACGGGAGAAACCTAGACCGGATTGACTGACCAAATGGAAACGTGGTGCACAAGGCGGACAGTTCGGGCGTGGCCGCCAAGCTGACAAAGATGTCCGACGCTCGATGCATCATCGCTACGAACGCTTCACCTTCCTTCAGGTCGTACCCATACGTCACCTCCATGACCACGGCTCCCACGAACCTATGATGAATGAGCACACCGTCGGGGGACACATGGGGCGCAGGTATAAAAATTGTAGTGTAACATACGCACGTGATGAAATGGTTCACGTAATGCTCAGGGTCGTCCAACAAGCGCGTCAACATTTCATACGCCTTTTTCAGTTGTCTGTTGCGGTGCGCCCACGCGGCGTTGGCGTGGAAGGACTGGTGCATGAGACGTCGGTGCAGTCTGAACGTCGGGCCGTACCGCAAGACGCTAGTTGTCGACTCCCAGCCGAACCTGCGCAAACGCGGATGAGAAGCATCCCACCGTCAGCCCGCAGCTCGAGAGAAAGGTCACGCAGGACGCAGGACAGAACACAAATACACACAGGTCTACGGCAGAGAACACGGGGCGGTCCGAGTACTTTTCCGAGCGCTTCTCGAGCAACTCGGAGACGATTTCCTCTGAATTCAGCACGATGATGTCCTGTCCCAGGACGCGCACGTATATGATATCACCTGTTTGTTATGGTTATACGTCGGTGTCGTGTTTGTCGTTTGCCATGATCGGAGAGTGGACTTACCGTACGTCTTCGACCACGCCATGTAAGTGAGATGGGGTGCATCTTTGCCCAGGTCCAGCAAACTTCCAAGGAATGGGAGGGGTTTCGGGCCAGGGGGGAGCGGTGGTCGCGTGGAGTGTGACTGTGATTGTCTGAACCTCCGTACACCCTCGACGACCAGCAGGACGACTACCAGTCCAAGGAGTGCTGCAATCATGATGGTTTGTGACTGAAAACACTAGCGCTCG
>JBBPOJ010000893.1:0-18878 GCA_038091395.1 Leccinum rimulosum
GGGCTGTAGATCGCCAGTGCCAGAAGGAGACCTATGTGCGTTGTGTATGTAAACTGAGATCAAATTGGGCAAATGAACCTACCGCTGCCGAGGTGATAGTGGGCAGAGCTATGCAACAAGGGTAAGCGGGTGATGTAGAAGAGGCACTCAATCATCCTTACTTTTTAACAATGTTCGTGGCTGGCATGGTATCAAGGGAGAAGCGGTGGATGCTGGGCAAAAGTTCTTAGTCTTGCGCAGGTGGACATGGATGAACGGCTCACAAAAGTGTTTCGAACTCGCGTTTTGCAAAATGAATCATGACAAGCGCATATACGAACCTACAAGCCACCTAAGTTTCCTGTAAAGAAGGGAAGTGGTAGAACACAAACCGTTGTAACATGCTGTGGTAGACCGGACCGCCCCAAACGAGTTGGGGGAAGTGGTAAAGTATGGGGTGAATAACCAGTGGGCCGGCCTTTCAACCGCGTTAGCGTCATCGAAGACAGTTTTGACGCGTCGACTCACGTATTCGACCAGAAAGGCCGTCTTCCAGCTGATCTGGTGGCCAAGGTCCTTGACCTGCAGCTCACCCCCGTCCACGACCCCCGCATCCGCTAATTTAACCTCGGTGTTGAGAGTGTTCTTGCTGTCTTTCAGTGTAATTTTTTGACGCGCGGGGTAAAACTAAGAGACCATCGTAAGTCATGTTGCGCAGAGATTTATTGAAGATGGATTCACCTTCGGGAATTTTTTGGCAATGGCAGCCTTCAGGTCGCCTATTGTCGCATCCTCGGCCGTTTTTCCTGCTAATTCTAATTGACAGGGAAGCCCACGAGCAATGAAGATGGGCTTTCCAACGGGTGACACAGTGATGGAGACCATTGTTGTGAACTTGAGAATGTGGTTGCCTAACAAAGTTTTGGCACCTCCGGTTATTTACCTGTCGGACCGGCAACAAGTTTCTCTCCCACCCTCTCTCTCTCAATCTATGTTGTCGCTGATATCCAGGAGTGCAATATACTGCGTTCACACACCCGGTCACTCCATTCGGACTCACCTGGCTAGTGGGTAGTATGTGTCGAGCCTTAGCAGTGTCAAATTGAGCGAGTGTAACAGGCCGAACATATTCTGGAGTGTCTTCGGTTAAGCTCGAGCACGATGAATACATTCCATCAAACGGAAACAGGACCGAACGAGCACTCGTCATCCTTCATGGATTTTTGTGAGCACCTCGTTACTACCTCTCACTTGCACCGGACTGAGAACGATCTTTCATAGTGGATCAAAGCGCAATTGGCAGTCACTCTCCAAGTCATTTGCACGCAATCTCCAGCGCCCCGTATATACCCTAGTGCGCAGTTCGCATTTCTCTGCAGCATTCCGTGTGGTATGACATGAAGCGTCGCAGGACCTCCGCAACCACGGCTCCTCACCGCACGTTCGACCCATGACTTATACCCATATGGCTGCAGATGTTCTTGATTTTTGTCGCAGAATGTCATTGTCAGATATCTCCCTTCTCGGACATTCCATGTAAGTCCACTTACACCCTTCTTCGTCATAGCCTGATACGCGTATCCAAAGGGGCGGAAAAGTCGCCATGACCGTCGCTCTTAGTCCAGAAACACCTACGAATCTTCTCAAGGACCTAGTTGTGTCTGACATCACCCCTATGCGCGTCACCAAAGCATCCGCTGACACTATTTCACATTTCCAAGGCATGGAGGAAATCGAGACAAGCCATGTTGCTTCTCGTAAGCAGGCTAACGAAATTCTAGAAAAATACGAGAAGGTATCTACCTCCCGCTCGCCGCGATCAATAACCTGACTAGTATTACAGGATCCTAGTGTCCGCTCATTTTTGTTGACCAATCTGAATAGTGGTCAAATACCGCTGAAATTCAAGGTTCCAATAGCCATATTAAAAGAAGGGAGATCCGAGATTGAATCATTTCCGTATGTCCCCGGGGAACGAACATGGAACCGAGATGCACTATTTGTCAAAGGGACTAAGAGCAAGTACGTTGACTTCCTTGTGTAGGAGTTCCGAGGTCATGATAGCACCAGATTCATCAATCGGCACAACAAACCGCTCATAGAAAACTTCTTCCCTCGTCATATCATCGAGGAACTCGATACCGGTCATTGGAGTAAGTTCGTGAAACCTTCTCTTTTACAATTGCTGACTCGACGTATAGTACATGCAGAGATGTGAGATCCATTGCACAACGCACTATCAGATATTTACTTCCCATTTCTAGGCCTAATGAATTCATGAAGCTTGTAGTAGACTTTGTAAATCGTTCTTAGAGCATGAGATTTTAACATTTTCTGAAATGACACCCTACGCTATTTTGACTGACATTAGCATTTGCCCAGGTTCGTCTCTCCCATAGCACCCCTAGACCGCGCTTCGAGTTTCCTTCCTTCGTTTGCAGGTGCAGCCGAGCGTGCGGAGCTACTGTTGGCCTCATTGTCCTCTTCAACCCGGTCGGTAGGGAAAATCGTCGGCGTTCGCGGAGAATCTTCTGTTCTTGTTGATGCTTGCGCAGGATTCAGCTCCAAATAGTTGATACTACGAAGCGAAAAGTGTCATCGTCATAAAACGGTCAGTACGACACCAAGACTGACGATTTAAGTATTGTATAGAAGGCGGCTCCAAGAAGAGAGCCAAGAAATGGACCGACCCAATACTGAGAAAATGAAGCAATGTCGGAAAAGCGAGTGCCTGAGGTTTAGAGTTAGCGAAACTTACCACCCAATGATCGGAGTGTCCCGGGAACTTGAAACCAGTGACTACCGCCGGACCAAACGCACGAGCGGTGTTCATGCTCGCGCCAGTGTAGAAGACAGCGAACCTGACCAGGGTCAGTTACGATCTCTGGCATGCCAAAGTAATGGACACACAGATGCCCAACGAAAAGCGTCAGCCCGATTCCAACCTATATCCGTCAGTCTTTGCTGAATCAAAATCAAAAGTATAAACCGATTACAGGAGCAAACGGCGTGGCGGAGTGTTTCTCGGCGGCCAACATGAGCACGGCGATGACCAATGTCGCTGTGATGAACATCTCTATGAATACGGCCTGGGCTAGATTTACACCTTCCTGTAGGAACGTGCTATAACAGCATAAACAGTCAGTATCTTGCTTCAGAATCTGTCCAGGAATCCTACTTGACGCTGAACGGTCCAGGAGTTAGACCGTACAAGATCGCCGATCCAGCGATCGCCCCCAACATTTGCGCGATGCAGAACAAAACGAAACGGACGGGACCGACGACGCCGACGAGGAATAGCGCCAGCGTGATGTTCGGGTTAAACAGTCCGCCCGTGACGCGGTAGAATAGCCAAGCGGTGACGAGGAGGCTAAACCCCATAGACGTCGCGATGTAGAGCACATGCTCGATGTTCGAACCGCTTTGTTGTGCCTCGCCAGAGGCGGCTTGGATACCGCCTAGACCAAGAAGGATGAAAAGTGTTGATCCAACGAACTCCACGACGGCGGCTGTGGCGTCTGCAGAAAATGATTTGAAAAGACGTTGTGAGCTCCAGTATGGGAGGTTTGGTTCCGTCATGCTGGTTCTACGGTTCGAAGGTGAGTGTCAAAGTACTTATAAATAGGGGCCCTGCGGCTGTCCAGATCGTCAGTCGTAGTATTTCAAACCTGACCGAATAAAACGCCATTGCCTCAGATTGGCCTAGGCTTGAGATTTGATATTTGCCATCGATTGTCATTGGGGAGTAGAACGAACTCAATCTAAAAGCTAGCAAGGTTGTTGGAGTGAATATATAGAGATCGACACATTTCCTCGGCATCCCCTGATGGGTGCCGGGACGAACGGTTCAATCAACTTGTCTAATACTTGATCATGCATTTTCCGGCGGCTTAGTACAAGTCGATACCATCCACCACGCTTACAGTAAGTCAATCTTGCCATTATACTCTGCCAAACAGTGATCTCAGAAACGCCCTGGATTGAATTGTTTCCCAGGTAACGGTTGTCAGTCTTAGCCTGTTCATAATACATATGATTCCAGTTACTCGAAACAATACATTTCTGCTCTGAACAAATACATTGTGAGATGTAAGATCGGGTGAGCTGCACCCTAAGACTCCCATCAGAACATCGACCCCACGTTCTCTACACGTTCTCAGTCTTCAAGCTCCCAACCTCCGTCAATGGTCCATCCTCCACGTCCTCCAAATTAACACTTTCCACAGTATCGACGAACGCTATTGTCGTAAAGGAAGGACCGTTTTCGGGTCGTACCGAAATGCCGAACCCAGTGTCGATCTTGGTCTCATTGCATCCACGCTGAACATTGCGCGCATACAATTCGCGCATGCTTATGATGAATCGGGGGGTGAGAGTATATGCGGGAACGAGCTCTGCTGTAAGGTAGAATATCTTTGGCCATCCCTCTGGTGGGAGAAGTCCGAACCCAATCAACAGATTGATCAGATTGAGGAGGAAGAAACTGTTGCATGGTTTGCCAATAAAAGTGTGTGAGAGAAAAGGATAGGGAATACGAGGGAGAGAGCACACACGCAAAGAAGTAGAGAATGCCCTCCCGGACAAGTAGGTTGATGTACTGATTGAGTTGCCACTGGCTCGTCGCTCGGTACATTTGAAGCGACATCCTTAGAAACCGGACGCTCGCGAGCATGCATAAAACTGCGCCATGTACCATTTGCAAAATGGTCACCGCTCTTGTCCATCTCAGCGCGAGCGCGCTTAAACCTAGTTCACATATCGAAAATTCCAATATCTGCTGTGTCACCACTGTTGCAATAGAAAGCAAGTCGGGTGTGGTGAACGGTACATCGTCAGTGCAGCAAACATGACGTTAACAGACTTCCGCGAACCTGACAGATACTTGGAATCACTGTTTATGGCACAGCAGACGACGCTCGACGCTATCTCAATGCAATACAACGTAAGAAGCACAACGAGGATTACCCTGGACCGATCATACATTGCCCACGTGCGAAGGATCATCACGACTATGATTGTGGTTTTAGCGTCTAGAAGTAGGCTGCGCGAGCACTTACGATCCGCTGCACCAACAAAGATGATATATGTCCAAAAATGGATGACTCTCATGGTGCCACCTTCGAGATATCAACAACAATTGTAGACTGTTGTACGATTGTTCTTACAGCTATGTGTTGAATGAATGTGAGTCTTATATGAAATCAAAGCAATGAGGGAGGCAAATGCTTACATCTATAGGTGCACGCCAATCGGTAAACTTAATTATCTAATTATGTCACTGCGACCATACCTTTGCAGTTGCGATGCTACCAGGCAGGAGACTACTTTCTCCTTGGGGTAGGGGTCGGTGACAGTTTGGTCAATCCCATAGTTTGAATGCCAGACATACCAAGACAATACGATCTGACGATCATTTTTGATCAACATTTGGCTTTTGTAACACAACAGACTCACATTAGAGCACATAGACCACAATAACGAACCTGTGGGGGACAGTGTTAGGCTTGTTGCACGTGGTGATGATGTGCTGGCAAACTGATGCGCACCAGAATGAACAATATCGACACCCAGTTCCAAGGTTTGCTCTGCGGCTCTGTTAGGTGTACAACACATTGACAAGTGGTTTCTACTCACCCAGATGTGTTCTATCTACATGCGGCGAAAACCATGTCATCTGATAACTCCACAGGGATCTATATGGCATCATACCTCTTTCGAAAAAGTAAGAACTGATATCAAAGTCTGAGAACACTATTGAAGCACAGATCCATCAAGACTTACGATAATCATATCCAACAGCAGTGACAATAGCAACTGTGACAGTCTCGTGATATTGGTCTTCATGAAGTTAAGATCAACATACGCATTATATAGTTATATTGCTGAAGAGTAATTGCCACCTGTAGAGCGGAAGACATGATCTCGATGGATTTGCGGCAAGAGAAAACTGCAGGCAAATCAGGTAGGAATTGAATGGTGTGGCTCTACGTTGGTGGACGGAGCGTCTATCATGTTTATAAGTAGGCTTAGGAGCTGTTTGTCCACGTTATGCAAACTGATACTACCGGTACTTTGATTGATTGGCTCCAGCCTTCTACGAGGATGGCTCTCCTTAGTATTAATGGAAGTGTGGCACGTACTATCACACCCTTGGTCCTTGTTTCAACAGGATGGTGCGGTTGTCCTGCGCACCAGATGACCATAGGGTCCGACCCCGTGTGATTTCAAGTGCAACATCGCTTTACACGGAATTCATTTCCAACCACGTTACAGCCAAGTCGACCATCAAGCTACAGTGGTGATGATTTCCCCCGATTATCTTGCCTTGATTAACCCTGTGTCAATTCTCAACTATCGACGGACCCACGATGACTTACAACGTTGTGCCTTCGAACGTAGCTGATCATGTCATGAATGCTGTGTATTAGAGCCACATTCCGTCTTGATGCCCAGAACACACTGAAGCTGCTGAGTTCTAAGTGGGGATAGCTGGGACGTTGGTGGCCCCACGAGAAGGGACATGAGCCTTCAAGGCTATAGATGTGCATGTGTGGATCTGCGGAGGAGGTGTTAGCAATGGAGTGATACTAGGAAAGGTGGTAGTAGCCCTCACAGCATCAATTTTGTCACCCTGACCACAGCAACTGTCTGGACCACTTACACTGGTCAAAGGAAGCAACCTTTACTTTCGTTCGGGACACGGGGTCTCCAGAAAACGATTCTTGATGCACTTCATGAAGGTACCGCCGCGTCTCAAGCGGATGATGCGCTGGCAGCAGCCTCCTCGAGGAATCTTGCGACTACACTGCCGGCGGCGGAAATGAAGTTGAAACTTTGTGTACCCACTTCCAGGGTTTGTCGTGCTGTAAAAGCAACAACTTGCGTATCTGTGTGCGCTGCTGGCATGGCGAAAGTGGATCTCCAGAGTTTTTATAAATGCTGGTGAACTTGTTGTCACTGAATGAAGTAGACCAGATGCATGACATTTCATTCCCACCATTCGAGACAAAGTTGTGATTTCCCCCCCGACACACTACGAAAGCCCAGGTACTAATTCATGGATCACTGACAAGTACCCTTTTACACTACCTTGGACGAGTCGGGTCCAACAGACTCTAACTCCCAAAATATGAGCATACCCAATCCAAGTGCCAGTGTCCCGGTCTCCCCGGTCCAATGGAAGCGCGCGTTTGCCTACACCCCGGATTCTGCTGGTCCCGGTCGACCTCGAAACGGCTGCCAACTTGCAGCAGAGGATGACATATCTTGCAACAACGATGACGCGTTGCCCACTCAGTTCCGTTCTGAGTCGTGCACTCTGTCTCATTCTGTCAGTACTAGTAGTCCTAGTGGTGCATTGAGCGGCTCTCGTCGTGGTACAGTGCCAATTCGAAACTTGGAGATTGGCTTGTTTCTGACTCATGCTTTACAGGCTCGCTGCCTCGAAAACATAAGCAGCAGAACAGAGGCAGGGAGGATGTTGTCCCTTTGGCCAACTTAGACGGACGCATACGGCAGCGCATAAACAAGGCACAGGGCGGTCGCGATCAGGATCCCAGTCCTTCGCGTTCGTCTGCTCCCTCAATCCATCGCAGGCCTCGCCGTGTCGTGTTGGATGCGGTGGAAATCGCTAATAAGAAGTCCCCTCGGGGGTTAGTCCGCGCCAGGTCACGCTCTTCCAAAGTTGCCAAATCTGCATCCTCGCACTATCCGTCTCCACCCATCAGCCGCACGTATAGCGGTGTCATACTACGCAACAGTAGCTCTTATGCTGCCCGCCCTCTCACGGAACGTGACGAATCTACTAGCCTGGAATCGAGCCCGACGTTATGCGTCAAGACGTCCAAGTATTTTGATCGAGCATCGCCTCTTTATTCGACACCACAGAATTTACCCATTCTGACGCCTATTTCTCCAATCCTCACCATCCCAATATACATCGAACCTTCTGATCTCGAGTGTTCTCCGCTGGACCTCCCGTTTAGCGAGGTAGTAGAGCATGCTTTGCACAAATCAACAGGTACCCCGACATGGTACAATAGCCCTGGACTATCTGACGACCTCATGTCAATGCTGAGGCGACTAAAACCAATACTCATACAGGGTGGGTGCTTCCTTGGGAAATGTCATTTCAAACACCGATGAACGAAACAGAGAGTGTACGAGACGACCCGTGGAAGGTGCTCATAGCTATCCGACTACTCAACGTGACGACTGGGAAAGCGGCCATTCCTGTCTTTTGCAAAATTATTTCGCGCTGGCCGACGCCTCAGGATCTCGTGCACGGTGCGTTACGCACCTGAATTCTCTTGGGTTTTCACAGCAAGGCTGACTTGAAGATTCTAGCTCCACACGATGAACTCATCGAACTTCTCAGACCGCTTGGGCTGCATAACAAACGGGCAAAGTGGCTCAAAGACATGTCCGCGCGGTTCCATAACATCGGTAGAGATCTGGACGACGCCAGTGCACCTTTGGCTTCTCTCCTGTCCGATGATCGCATCACGGCCGCTGCGCTGCGCAAGTACTGCCCTGGTGTGGGTTCATACGCGATTGATTCGCTGCGCATCTTTTGTGCGGGTGACGAGAACACGTGGAAGCGAGTCATGCCGCGAGATAAGGAACTTGTGCGATGTCTGGTACGTCATGCCGTGTTCCCAACTTCGCGCAGCGCTCAATGACGGACCTGAACATAAACGGATTATCTACAGCGCTGGCGCTGGGCCATCAAAGAAGGCAAGGCGTGGTATCATGAAGGCGTGGGCGTGATCGGGAACGTGAACGTGCCGTATCTGATCACTTTAGTGGACGAACTTGCGGCGCACTATGATAGCGCCATCGGCGGGGATGGATACATGTACCATTTTTGTAACGATATATGTGATGCTATGAGTGGCGATAAGGACGGGGACCTAAATTGAAGACTGTCAATTACTCCAAACCGAAATCAAGGGGCGGACGGAATCCGCGATATTATGTAGCCCAAGTTCACCTATGCTGGCCCCCGGATCTTCACGGTCGCTACCTCCATCAGCGGTACCTCCTCCACCTCCTCAGGGCCCATCTTCCCTATCGAATCCTCGAACACCATGGTCGTCATGCCAGTGGTAGTCATACCAGATCGTCCTGACAGACCGAACCCAGAATCCATCCTGGTACTATGTCCACTTTGAATGCTCTGCGCATATAATTCGCGTATGCTCAAGATGAATCGAGGGGTGAGGGTGTACGCGGGCACGAGTTCTGCGGGAAGATATAATATCGTAAACCATCCTTCCTTTGGGAGCATTTGGAACCCAGACAATAGGTTGAGGAGGTTGAGCATGAAGAATCTGTAACAGGAATTCAGTCAGCTCGGCATCGCCGCAGCGAACGATAGAGGGAAATGGGGACGAACGCAAAAAAGTAGACAACGCCCTGCCGGACGAGCAAGCTCATGTACCGATTGAGCTGCCACTGCTTCGTCGCGCGGTACATCTGAAGTGACCGCCTCGCGCACTGGGCGCTCGCGAGCAGGCACAACACTGCGCCATAGATCATCTGCAAGATGATGACCGCTTCCGACCAGGTATTCGTGAATCGGGTGTACTTGTATGAACAAAACGAAGAGCTCGAGATATGACCCACTGACGCTGAGCAGTTTCAAGCAAGCGAGATGTGAATTGCGGTCAGTCAGCGCAGCACACTTTCTATATAGCGACTATCCACAAACCTCGCAGATACTTTGAATCGCTGTCAAGGGCAGCTAGGATGAATGCGGGCGCCATCTCCACGACATACAGCGTAAGAAGCACAACAAGAATAATCCTCGATCGATCGTACATTGCCCATGTTCGAAGGACCATCGTGACTGCAAGTCAATACCTTAGTTAGCCTTTTTCAAATGTAAACGATGCTGGAACTCACGATCGGCCGCACCCAAAAAGAGGTTGTACGACCAAATATGTATGGTACCCATCGTGCTACCTTGGAAGAATTAGTGAGTAGATCCTCATCGGAGGTGTGGGTGCTTACAGCTATTTAATAAAAATTAGTTGTGTTAGCAAGTCCAGCAACTTGAACGAGGAAGGCCGAATGCTTACATCTGTGATAACATATCTCGGTAAGCTTATTGATTGACGATCAGTGTCAGAGGGGAAAGAAAAAAGCTTCACGTATGTGGATCCACCAGTCATAAAACTGACACCCTCTTAAGGTGGGGTCACATTGTTGATCATTATCACTTTTTGAAAACATACCGAGGGTAAATGTTCTGCCAAATGGTCTGCAGTTAGTATGTGGTTTACATGTGTTAAAGCAGACTCACATTAGAGAAATGAGGCCACAATAACGAGACTGAAAAAATACTGAGTTTGCCGCAGGTAATGATAAGGTTGCTACGCACCATAATGAACAGCATTGACACCCATGTCCAAGGTTTGCTCTATAATCCTCTCAGGTCTATGTTGCATTGATAGATGTGGTTTCTACTTACCCACATGTATTCAATCTACAAGGAACGGGAACCATGTCACCGAATTACTCATCGATGTACTTTGTGGAACCATACCTCTTGTGGAAAGGTAAGGACTGATAATGCAATTGAGAATATTGTATTGGAACAGAGAATCGAGACTCACGATAATCGTATCCCACGGCAGTGATGATGGCGACTGCAACAGTTTTGGGATATTGATCTCTCTAAGACAACTGCTAACAAACGGGCCTACCGACTACATAGTCTTGAGTAGTGATCAATTCAAGCTCCTGCAGAGCAGAAGACATGAGATTGATAGATGTGTCTCAGAAAAATTCAAGTGGTTCAGGCAGAAAGATGGTGGAAGATTCAGTCCATGGACCTGCTGAACCGAACACGTTTATGAGAGGGCGTGATGGGGAGTCCCTAGTAACTGATATATGCACCATTGTTATCTGCACTTTCCTTTTCTGATTGAATTCTGTTCTCTTTGGAAACTTTGGTAACCGCAGCACGTACCATAAATAATTATTACATACTATGTCTGTCTGGATGTAGGTTCAAGTCCGTTGACTCGTCATCCTGCATGGCGTAGTATGGGCGTTCGGCGTCTACAATATTGCTTTAGATAAATACAGTGGGCCGTTGTGTTGACCTTCGGACTCTAAGTCAGAGCGCACTATCGAGAATAGTTTTCTGGCTATCTCACCTTCGTGTTCTTGATGTGATTCGGATGACGGTATGTGCAGTTTCTGCTCCCGAACTTCGACCTCGTGTTGGGTTGATATGATCAGATTAGAACCGGAGCCACTAGAAGCAAACCTTATTGGTGGGGGTGTGGCGGAGAAGAATCGCGCCGAGTGGAGACCAGTGACTAGTGCTTCAATGCTGGGTCTGATCAGTCTCTTTGTCCCTCTTACAAACGTCTGCACCTAGAACCTAAACTGACTCTTCCGTTGGTTTTTGTCGATCTGGAAGGTACAGTCTAGACGTACGAACCCACAAGATGTTACTCGCCACATCACGCAATCATCGCTGAGGTCATTCGCGGAATGAAATTCGAACTCCCATGCGCCCACTCGCTGACTTCTTCAACCATTAACAGGACAAGACACCGGCGCTCCGCGCTCCCGAATCAGTGGTACATTCTCCACATCATCAAGTTTCTTGTTCTGCAGGCCTCGAACGCCATCATAGTCATGCCAGTACTTGGTCCGTTGGATCGTCCTTACAGATCAACCCTGGCGTCGATTCCATACTCGTATTGGTTTCGAACGCTGCGCGCATATGAGATCGCGTATGCTTAAGATGAATCAGAGGCTCTGCAGGAAGATGTAAACATATTTAACAAGGCTAGACGATGTTGAGCAGAAAGAACGTGTGATGAGAATTCACCGTCAGCTCTGCATGGCAGCGAGGTATGTAGGTGAGAAAAAAGCTAAAGGATGGACGGACGCCAATGAACTGTTCAACAAGCAGGTTCACGGCGGTTGGTCCGTAGCTTGCTTTCTGTGCGACGAGTATGCACAAACCTGTGAGATAGCTTCGGAGAACTATTGAGGGAGCCGTTGAATGAACTCGGGATTTACCGAAAGACGTTCCGGAAGAAAGTAGAACGTTCAAGTCGGACCAGTGGTTGCGGCAACCGTTAGGTCACCACTAGGCATCGCAGACGTCAACGAAGCTACAGCGATTAAAACGTGGGTCAAGTACATGATTAGATGAGGCTGGAGGTATGAGACGTGCTCGAAGTCGGCTGCAACGTAACTGTCAACAAGTTCGGCAACTTGTCTGGTGAGCTGTGTAATACTTACATCACTTTCAATCCAGTGCCATCACCAATGGCGCTTTCCTCACAGTTGTCCATTCTCTCTATCTGTGTCGCGCTGCTCGTAATTTATCTGCGCAATAAGGCCGAACGTCGCCGTCTGCCCCCTGGACCCCCGCCAATTCCAGTGTTAGGAAACGTTCTTGGGATCGATATCAGATATCCCTGGAAAACGTACGCAAAATGGGGTAAAGAATATGGTCTGTCCATGATACACAACGCTGCCTCACCGGTCCTGACCGATGTTTCTTCTAGGTGACATCATCTATACTCGACTTTTGACCCAGGACATCATTGTCATTAACTCGGAAAAGGTCGCGCAAGACCTCTTCGACAAGCGGTCCAATAAGTACTCCTGTCGCCCTGAAAGCATCAGAATGATGACCGATATGTGAGATTACCTTTTGCTCGTTGCTCCTTCATACTGCCTCTCATTGATAAACCTGCAAAAGCATGGGGACAGAGTTTGCTTCCATGTTTTTGCCATACGGCGACCGTTGGCGGCTTCATCGTCGACTTTTCCACCAGGCATTAAATCAGAGCGCGGCTCCATCGTTTCGTCCTATCCAAATGCGAAAATCCCACGATTTCATTATGCGTTTGTTATCGAATCCACATAGTTGTCCAGAACACTTAGAAATGTAAGACACTTCCGTATATGAGTTCATCAAACTGACATCCCGATCCCGACAGCTTAAGTATTTCTATCATCATGGCCATCATTTACGACTACGATGCATCCACCAAGGATGACCCGATCGTTGCCAATGTCGAGCGCGTGCTCGACATTGCGGTCAAGGAGATACGACCGGAGGTAACCGCTCTAGTAGCTGCACTTCCGATCCGTAAGTGCATTTTGTGCGTTCGATAACCTTATTGACTAGTTAGCTCCACAAAACCAGTCAAGTATCTTCCCGCTTGGTTTCCTGGTGCAGGGTTCCAGCGCAATGCTCGTATCTCGCGGACGATTGCCTCGGGATGGATAGAAGCGCCGTTTGATCATGTAAAGAAGAGCATGGTTAGCACCTATTTCTGCATCACATCATGATGTGATCGTCAAACTAACGAGCGATGTCGGGGGCGCATTGTAGGCGGAAGGCACAGCAGGTCCGTCAATGGTATCAGATGCCCTGTTGAGCATACCAGACAAGGCGTGCACGAAAGATGAAGCAGCTTGGCTCGAAAAGGCAGTGAAGGAAGCATGCGCAAGTGCCTACTCTGGTAGGTCCACCCTTTGTAAATATTAGAGTAAGCTGTGTTCAAACCACGCGAAATTAGCTGCAGCTGAAACGGTAGGAAGTTATATTTCCGTAGTGCCAGTGGCCTTCCATTGAGATAACACCGCCCCCAGACTCATTCCACTTCCATGGTCTTTCTTTTGGCGATGATCTTATACCCTGATGTGCAAGCACAGGCGCAAGCGGAAATCGATTCGGTTATTGGAAAAGGACTGCCAAGGCTCCCTCATTGGGATGACCGGCCCTCACTTCCATTCATCGATGCTGTACTCAAGGAAACACTAAGATGGCACCCAGTTGTACCGCTAGGTAAGTAGACTGAGCGGTACATACTCATTTGGTTCAGAACTACATATGATTGGAAGGTCTTCCGCATGCGACTGTGGACGATGACATCTACGAAGGATATTACATCCCCAAAGGTCGATCATTTATGTTTTCTTCAATGGCATTACTAACAGTCTTTCTCGTATTTAGGAGCGACGGTGATAGCGAATGCTTGGTTCGTGCATGTTTCCCAGTTTGATCGGTTGATGAGCTGACATGGCTCCAAGGGCAATGTCGCAAGATCCCATCATGTTTCCCGAACCAGAAAAGTTCAAACCCGAGCGTTTTCTAGGCGATAAAGATCGATCGATCGACGAACTTTCGTTTGCATTCGGATTCGGCAGGCGTGTTTGGTATGTGCGCCGCGTGCTTTTATTTCCTCGCTTTCTCGATCCACGAGAGACTAATCCTGCGGCCGTCAGCGTCGGGCGATACGTTGCGGACGCGTCGCTTTGGATTTCAATCGTTTCTATGCTCGCTGTCTTCCGGTTCGAAGCCCCAGCTTCTTGGAACCCTGGCCCGGATGGTGTCAATGTAGAATGGACTGAGGGCGTGACCACGTGCGGCCTAACTTTCGCTCGGTCTAACATACATTTTGACTTGCTCTTTTCTTTTCTTTTTTCTTTTTTCTCAGGCGCCCAAAAAACGTACCATGCGTGGCCAAGCCACGACACGAGAATTTAAATTCGGAAAGGCTCGCACATCTGGTTGGGTTGGCTGGGTTGTAACAACGGGGACGGTACAACCGTCTCCTTGGATCTGCGCCAATGCTGCGAAATAACATTGATCGCGTGCGTCCATCGATCTCGACGTCTAATATTCCTATTTTTAGGGCGAGGTAGGACTAAGCAAACGTTCAGCTGGTTTTTAATAATATACGCAGCATGTCATATTTTCCCTGGTATACAACACGAAACATAGAGTTGACTAAACTGGTTTGCTTTATTCATTTTCAATGTATGGCCAAACGCAATGATTCCGGATCACTTACCCAAGTTCGCCTACGCTGGGTCCCGCGTCATCACAGTGGTCCGATCTCCATCAGCGGTACTTCCTCCGTGACATCGACCTCCATAATCTCCACGGGAATCTCGAAATCCCTCACCATCGTTCCAGAGAGTGGAGTGCTCCATCGTCCCGACAGACCGAATCCAGTATCTATACCGTACTCTTGTCCACTTTGAAGGTTGCGCGCATACAATTCGCGTATGCTGATGACGAATCGAGGAGCGAGGGTGTACACAGGCACGAGTTCTACAGGAAGGTACAGTATTGTCTGCCATCCTTTTGCAGGGAGCTTCTCCACCCGAGTCAACAGATTGATGATGTTTAAGAGGAAGAATCTGTGACACGAACTATCCATTACGCCGAACAATAGGGAATGAAATAACCAAACGGTGACGGACGCAACGAAGTATAGGATGCCATGCCGGATGAGGAGGTTCATATACTGATTGAGCTGCCACTGCTTCGTCGCGTGGTACGTTTGGAGTGATTGTCTCACAAACTGGGCGCTGGTGAGCATGCATAGTATTCCACCATATACCATTTGCATGATCATAAACGCCTTCGACCAGGTCTTTGTGAATGGGGTGTACAGCAATACACAAGTTGAGAGATGGACCGCTGGCATGGTAAGATTTTGATCAAGTGGTGTGTGAAGGAAGACTGGTCAGCGAGCGTACGCTCCATGCAGCAAGTATCTGGCACAAACCTGACAGATGCTTTGGATTACTGTAAAGCGCAGCTATGACGAATGCAGATACCGTCTGTATAGAATACAATGCAATAAGCACAATCAGGATGCTTCTCGATCGATCGTATATTGCCCATGTGCGGAGGATCATCACGACTGCAGTCAGAGTCTTTGTTGGTCTTGATCGAATATAGTCAATGAACTTACAATCGGCTGCACTGGTAAAGAGAGCATATGACCAATAATGTATGGTAAATATCACGTCGCCTTGGAAGCATCAATATCAGCATGAACCATTGAATGAGTGTGCGTACACCTATTCAATAAACATCATTTGTGTTATTGAAGGGGAAAGACTCAATACTCACATCTACAAGGACATATTTTAGTGGGCTCATAGGTGATGTGTCGCAGGAAAGTGACATACGTTTGTACCAGCGGGGCCACTGGGGACGAAGCTAAACTTCCCTTAAAGCAGCGTCATGATTTTATTTTATTTCACGTCTTAGATGGAAACATACCAAAGCAATATGTTCTGACGAATAATTTGTTAGTTAGGGTTTATGAATCGTGACAGACTTACATTAGAGAACAAAGACCAGAATAACGTATCTAAGGAGCAAATGATAAGTCCATCATAATGTACCGAAAGTCCAATACGCACGAAAACGAATCAAGTTGACACCCAGGTCCAAGGTTTGTTCTGCGGTCCTGTTCGGTATATGTCACGCTGGTAAACGGCTTTTACTTACCCAGACGTATTCTATCTGTGTGTAATGAAAGAGATGTTAGTGAATAGTTTCCTAAGGCTAGAGTATGTAGTATCACACTTCTTTTGAAAAATTGAGGACTGAAAATGAAGATTGAGAACGTTGAGTTGACAAATTAAACCACGAGTCACCGTAATCATATAACACAGCAGTGACGATAGCAACTGCAACGATCTTGTGATCAGAATCGATCACCCAAATGCATGGAGTGACTGGGCATACGGTGCAAATAGTTGGACTGCTTCACGCCAATCGCCGCCTGTAAAGCGGGAGAAGGCATGATATTGACAACTAACTGAGCAAGAATTAGAAGGGAAGCAAAGAAGAGGGGAAGGATTGTATGTTGTGTCAGAAGGACTCGGTATGGGCACATTTATGAGGGTACATCACTGATCTCGAAACTCGACGTTCCGTTTGCCAAGGCTGGTAACGTTCGCCCCGCGAAGTATTCGCTTCCTGGAACGGAATGTTCGCATGGCCGTGAGCACACCCTTTGAAACAGATAAGTAGTACATCAATGCATCACGGACTCAGGCTGCCACTGCCATCGAACTCTCGTGACCCGAATCGGTGAGTGATATCAGGGGTACGGCGGAGAAGGTTCCATCTCCATTGAGTTTATCACCATCTCGCGTCTGCGCTTCATCCCACCTCGATATCGTACCGGCGTTGCGCCGAGTCCCTAACTTCCAAGCCCGCGCTCATCTCATCCCCAACGCCCCGCCACGAATCACGGCAGTGCACTGTGTCTTGCAAGTGCCCTTTCGACCTCCCCCTTACTGTTCAGACTTACGCTTCGCTTGCAAAATGCAATGCAATGCTTACTTGCTTGTTCATTTCCGGGCTTCCTCGCACGTTCCCATCAGTGTGGCCCCATCTCAGGGAGATCTTTCATCGCAAAGAAGATGGACAAGAGCTTGAAAGCGAAGGTCCATCCGTCGAGAAGGAAACGACCGGCGCGGATGCTGCTTTTCCTGAGGCTCCGACGACGCAGCCTATGTACAAACAGGTCATCGCACATTGCGTGATAGATATGTTTGAAGTACCACCATGTGGAGCTTTTTGAAGATGCCGAGACGAAGGGCAACCCAGGATATATATATCGGGTACTAGTGACGCCGTATCTCCATCATGGTCAGGTGCGGTGACAGTACTAGTGCCAGCCACCAGTTAGTGGCCCGGGAGAGCATACTTAATGTTGATCCGAGTTCATCTTGAGTTTCCCACCATCCCCGATCGATGATCAAAAGAGTCGGGTGCATCTCGCTTCTAAGTTGCTACTATGATCAACATTGGCAGAGACTGAATGGACCTCCAATGGTTTCACTCACCACCTACAGCCACCCATGTCCCGTCCGATACGCGATTCCGTGGTTCGTTGCTCGAAGTCTCACGGTTTACCATCGGCTTACGCCGCTCCTGATAATTCGCCAGGTTTTTAGTCCACTGTCTTCACCAACATCGTGGTCTGCACGGTGTGAAATAAAACAATCGGGCGATGCCGCCCCAAACGAATGTTTTCCTGCCCAAGGGTCTGCCTACGGGAGACTAACAGACCACAGCACTACGTTTCTGTCAAAGCCAAGTTGTCGCCATAACGTACGTCTACATCTATCCTTATATCGTCCCAGAACCGTCCGTATACATATGCCAGACCAGAAAGATCACGAGCTCGAAACCGCACTCGAGCGTCGTCGTGCATCACGCTTGTACGTCACTCGGCCGACGCAGGCACGACAACGCCGACCACTCTACACATCCCGCACTGAGACTGACGAGCCCCATCGTCACGCTCTCAACGAGCGACATCCACAGCTAGAGAGAGGACAAGTCCCGCGAATTCGAGGACCGCGAGGCGCCAGTCGCATCCACCGGCCAACGAGACGACCATAGTCAGAACGTTCATCGAGGAACCGATCATCGTCGTCGATATCGACAATAACACGAGAAAACAAAAGAATATGTGAGGCCCGTTTCCATGCAACGAAATGGACGAGGAACGAAAACAATGAAACCACATCCACATCCCACCCCGCTCCAAGGCAACAAACGACGACAAGTACTCACCAACGGCCCAAACTTAACCACCATCCCTCCTTCCTCAAACTTCGCCGCCGCAGACCCCCACAACCCGACGGCGAACACGAATGCCAGACACGACACCAAGAACGTGGCGACAGCGAGCGCGGAGAAGAGGGCGCGGAATCCGGCGTATTTCGTCGCTATTGGATAGCCGCATAACGGTGGGAGAAGGAGCAGGGTCGTCGAGAGGGAGAGGAGTGTTGCTGGTACGGGAACGCGGGAAGTTGGCGTTGTCGGGAAGTTGGCGTTGTCGGGAAGTTGGCGTTGTCGGGAAGTTGGCGTTGTCATGGGATCGGCGGACATTGGCAAAGGACATCGAACAACGGGAAACGGTCATTCGGGAACAAGCGTGGATCGCATCAATCACGGATTCACAACGACTAACAAAGACGAGCGTATTCACCAATGGGATACAACACCAACGCGTTCGTCAGCGACGACCCGACTTGCGATTCGAAGCTATATCCTATCCTACATCGCCGATCCGATTCAGTCGTTTAAT
>JBBPOJ010000894.1:0-18877 GCA_038091395.1 Leccinum rimulosum
CCGTCGAATGGCCAAAAGCAACAGAAAATCACTTTCGAAAACGAAAGTGCTGCACACTTAATACTCCAAGTCAACACCTCCCTACCACCAGACTGGCCAACAAACCTTGAGATTTTACCAAGGCCCTCTGACGAGATCGGGGACACCGGGTAGTGTACAGAGCCCCACACCCCCCGCGTATGCAGGGCGTGCGTAAGAACATTTCCCTCGGACCGGAGTTCCCCGTGGCCTCCGCCTTAGCGTATTGTGTAGGACTAGACTTGTCAGTTGCTACGCAATAATCACGCTTGTCCAAAAAAGAAAGATTCAAACAGATTGGCGGCGGGTGCCTTTTGCTGAGGCGGCGCAAAGAAAACTGGGAACCTGAAAGAAAACCGGGTGCTTTCTCACTCACTAACAGGGCACGCTGGGCACAATCACCGCGGGACAACCCAGAATCACAAAGTGCTAGTGGCGTGTCCGGGCAGGGCCGGTTAGGTCTCCGAGTACGCGGTGGCAGGGGTCCTGGAACAGTGGCCCAGCCACGTATACTATGCCATCATGGTACTGTAGCGTCTCGCATCGCACCACCACCCCGCGCTTGCCATTCGGGGCGACCACCTCCAGCCTGGTCCAGCGGTGTCATACGGCTGCAGGTGAAAACATCACAATCGACCTGTTTGGGCGTGTGGGTCATGATAGTATTCTGCACGGCCTGAATATGTCGGCTCGAGGACTTACTACTATGGGAGGCAAGCATTTCAACAAGCAGCGAGCAGGGGGCGGTTATCTCCCTCCCTGAGGATGCCCTTGCTACTAAACATAATTTTAACAGAATTTGTTCAAGAGAACGAGTCAAGGGAACAATTCAGCTGCTGGCAGCCTGAGGACTCACGTCGCTCATCACTTTTGTTCATTCGTGATATGTGATTTCAGGCTTCGCGCTCGCTGAAAGTCTGCCCCGAGCCTCAGTCGACATGAAACAAGTCCACTTGCAGTGGGCCTCGGGGCCTTTGTCCGTTCTACCTTTCAGAGCTGCCTGTAAGATAAGTCAGAGACCCTCTTCACAGTCTTCGACATGCATGTCATTCATCGTGTTGGCACCAGCTCCGAGTCCCCAAGTACCTGGCAGCGTTACCCAACTTTCTACGCCAGGTCGCTGAGAAAGGTGCGAAGCCATTTCGTCGATTTAGACATATTCAAAGCCATTCAGTTTCGCATTCGTCGGCTAACGTTCGCCTCTGCGTGCGCTCATCTTCACCGACGCCGTAAATCCGTGGACAGTCGCGTTGTTGGGCCCTGCGATCAGGAAGAATTCGAGGATCATCGATCTGACCTGACCCGGAAAGTAGATGATGACGGTCCGAATTAGATTCTCAGCGCTTCCACGATCTTCCTCCGAAATCAAAAAAAGTGTCAGCCTATCAAGTCGGATAGACGAACTTACAGGTATATCCGGATCGAGGTGCGTGTTCGTCAGATCACACCTGAAGCACCGTAGTACGATGTTGATGTTCTTCTTTCATTCGCTGTTTCAAGTCCAAACCAATGTCTGACCATTCCATTTTCTGCAGGCCCGCCTCTCGCATTGTCGCTAATAACACCAATCCCTGACGCGTGGTCATGGCTGTTTTCCTGGGTTGTTTCTCGAGTTTGTCTCGAGTCAGGCGAGGGTGGCCAGCTGCCAATGAATCAGCTCCCTCGATCCACCTTCTGGCAATGAAAACTTATTTGAACTTTCTTAGATTCTGCTCATATACTATCCACGATGGAATACACGTCTTGCAGGATGAGCAGCAGTCAGAGCTCTATCGTGATATGGACGATCATGATCGATGAGCATCCACCGTCGTGGTGGCGTGAAGGCTTTCATTGAATTGCGTCCTATTTCCGATCACAAGCCCTTTACAAACGAATCTCGATTATGCAGTTCAGACTTGTCATCCTGGCAGTGACTGAGACAATGTTCCAGATAGTATCGAAAGACAACAGTGCATTCTAGTATGTACCGAGGGCAGGCATAACGGGAGAATCATTCTTGGTAAGTACAAACTACTGATTGATCTAGTCCTACACGCGAGGTAATCAAACTTGAAGCTGAAGCCTTGTCTACATGTGAGTGGTCGATTCGGAACTATATGTACATATCTGATCGTGTCATGCTACGATGGGCGCCTTTACCTGCTCGACCAATCGCATGAAGTTCTTTGCGAAGAAAGGTCCCGGCTTCTCAGCGAGGTCAATAGGTGTCTGTCCGTCCAGATTCCGTGCATAAGGATTGGCACCGGCGTCGAGCAGCATCTGGGTGACCTTCCATTTCTCCTTCCCGTCCCTATGGAAGCCGTATCGCAGAAGGACATGGAGTGGTGTATCCCCTTTGTCATTGACAACACATGGATTGGCACCCTCGCGGATAAGGAAACGTATCATCGCAACTTCCAGGGGTCTGAAAAAATACCCAGACGCAGCAGAAAGCAGCACATCAGATGGAAGTGGTACCCCTTCCGAGTCTGAGAGCAAATATTTTAACACGGAAATGTGGTGTCGTCTTGCAGCAATGTGGAGAGGTGTCTCTCCAGCTGAATTGCAGAGCGACAGGTGGCAACCCAGATGAACGAGAAGTTTAACAGTCTCCAAGCAATCTTCCTCCGAATCCCCAAGTTCAACAGCACGATGCAAGGCGGTGTCTCCATTGGGTGCCACGACGCGCACATCTGCACCATCCAAGGTGGAAAGATACCGAACTGCTGGCGCTTTGTGGGAATCTCTCGTACACGAGGCAGCAGCGAGAAAGGCACTAGGAGGAACCGATGTGCCTTCAAGTGACAAGAGATACTCCATGGTGCCGATGTCTCCATATGTCGCGGCAGCAAGAAAGACATCAGGAGAAAGCGATGCACCGCGGGACAAGAGAAACTTCATAACATCGAGGTGTCCACATGACGCCGCGGTATGAAGAGGTGTATATCCAGCTGAATTGCGGGCATGTATGTCACATCCAGCTTCGACAATCAGAATCCTGGCTGTTTCCAAAAGATCACTTCCAGCTCTGAATTGACATCTGTCCCCTATGGCCAGATGCAGTGCTGTATCGCCTTCGGCTGTGATGGCAGTTATGTCTGCCCCTTTGTCGATGAGAAAGCGAACCACAGGGGTAACGGGAATCATAAGGTAAGTATTGGCTGCCGTAAGCAGAATATCCAGAGGCAGTGGTATACTGAGCGAGAGTAAATAGTTGATAACAGAGATGTACCCTCGTTCTGCCGCCGCATGCATAGGTGTTTTGTAGACCACGCTGAACGCGCGGGGGTCGCTCCCAGCAGCAATCAAGAGTTCCGCGAACTTCAAAGAAGAGGATTCCGAGTCGGAAAAGACAGCTTGGTGGAGGGGAGTATCCCCATCTGCGGTAACGGCACGTACATCTGCCCCTTTGTCGATCAGTAACTGAATTGTTTGTGTCGTGGTGTGTGTGTAAGACAGAAAGAGCAATATATCAGGTGGCATCACTGCACCCTGCGAGAATAGGTATTCCATGATTTTCAGGTATCCTTCGGCTGCGACAGTATTAAGTACTGTTCGTCCATTGCTGTTGCATGCAGAGGGATCACATCCAGCAGCCACGAGAGTCTTGACTACTTGGAATGTATATTGTTCACCCTGAAAACTCCGGGTCATTGCAAGGTGCAACGCATTGTCTCCATCAGGTGTGTTCACATTGGGGTCTGCACCGTGTTTAAGGAGGAGTCTAACCATGACCCGAAATTCGGCTATGTCATAATGATATGATCGACATGCTGAAAGAAAAATGTCCGGGGAATGTGGTGTGTTTTGCGAAAGCAAATATTTGACGACCGAAATGTGTCCTGTGGCTACTGCAATGTCGAGACAGGTTTGGCCAGATGAATTCGTGATGCGCAGATCACACCCAGCTGCGAGAAGCATCTTGATAGATTCTGACATATGGGCGACCGAGTCATCTGTCGATCGGTAACGGAAGGCCGAGTGTAGCACACTGTCCCCATTAGCAGCCACGACTCTAGCATCGGCGCCCTTCCCAAGAAGAAAACGAATCATGGAGGGTGATAGGCTGGAGCGTACTGAAAACAAGATGTCTGGAGGCAGCAATGCACCACTGACAGAAAGCAAATGCCTGACAACAGACAAATCTCCACCGCTCTCGCTGATTGCAATGTGCATTGGCGTTTCACCCTGTAAATTGCACATGGATGGACTACAGCCTGCTTCGCACAGGAGCTTGGTTTTTTGCAGGCAGCTCTGGACGTCTCTGCCGTCGCGTTGCACTGCATAATGGAGTGGAGTGGATTCGTCTGCCGAGACAACATGGATGTTGGCACCGTTTTGAATGAGGAAACGAAGCGTTTCTGGATTAGATAGCACGCATGAAAACGATCCTCTGTTGAGCAAGATGTCGGGAGGAAGTTGCATTTTTAAATCTGAGAGTAAATGCTGAATGCTGGAGATGTCCCCTATGCTCGCGGCGTTCTCGAGGAGTGTCTCGACAAATGATGTATAGCCAGCAAGGTCACAGCTGATCTGTTTGAGTCTCCGAGCGATCACAACCACATCGCCCTCTGCTGAGTCCTTCCAGCCAAGCAAGTTTTCATGCAGCAGGGGTATAAGGGGCCTCCCATTCAGAACATCTGTTTCCCACTCGATGAATTCATCAGTTTGAAGCAACCTAGTGAAGATATGGGCGGTGGAAGCATAGGAGTATTTCGACCGTGACCGTCCAACAAGGTGGGTAGAGAAAAGTCGATGTGGCACAGGGCTTCCCTCTTCTAAGAACAAATCAACCAATTCCCAGTCATCGGCTCTGGCTGCGGCCTCAATAGGCAAGCCGGAGGGGAAGTCATGTGGTTGAATGAATTGCCCAGAGAAATCGAGGTTAGCACCATGCTCCAGCAACGTACAAGCAGCTTCGATTCTCCAAGGGACAGTGTAAATGAGTGGATTGATCCCTTTCTGTTCTACAAGAGGTGAACGACGAAGAAATAGACGCAGCAGCGGATCGGGAGCATGACGAATCAAGATATAGAGCACAACATCATGCTGAAGACTTGGCAAGTCACGAGGTCCGTCACCTTGTCGCAATTGCTCCCACTCCAAAGGGTGCTGTTGAATGTCCCTGTGAAGCGCTAAAATAGAGTCTAAAATTCGATCCGTAGGCTCGACATGGGAGAGATGGTAAAACCCATAACGCAGCACATAATCAAGGAGTGGGTGATCTGAAGACACTTGAATATTATATCGAAAATCATCGCGGATAACTCCTTACCATTAGAGTCTTGCAGTCTCATTGCAAGGCAGGCCGCAATATAGCTCATGCATTGTTGCACTACCTCCACATGAGCATCTCGCAAGTTGATATGGTACATGCGATTTTCTTGCAGAAGGTCTCCGACAAGGTATTCCTGTTCAGGAGTGTTTAGCAAGGCGAAACTGATAGAGCCGCGTACTAGTACCTTCACACTAAAATGAGACAGTTTAACAGTATCTGCTTCTTCAGAGTGTGTCACCAGACTGCTTAGTGAATCTAGCAGTGCACCTCCATGTATAGGCGCAAAATTGGGGTTCAGTGTCCGCTGATTGAGGTCGATTGAAAGCGCCTCGAGAATTTGACACAGTCTTAATGGCTCAAGGGCAGTGACAATCCACATAAGAGCGCGCTTTGCGATTGCACCTCCCCGTTGCTCTTTGCTGACCGCGAGCAGAATTCGTTGATACGTTGCGTCCAATCCGACTGGTAAGCTGTCGAGCACCTCTCGGATTTCCAAGGTGGTGAAACATTCTTTGAGAGTGATCAGTTGGCATTCAATCCAACGGAACCTGGACAACACAATAAATCAGCCGCGTGATGCGAAATACGATTTGAGTGCCCACATTCCGTCAGCTTTGCGGCACAACTTCTCAATAATCTCCTCCTTCAGCATAGTCCCTGCATCCCTAAGCCTGCTATGGGAATCAACCTCCCTCCTAACATGCAGACTGATGTCCGCATACACCTCTCTCGACATCTGTTCCAAGGAAAGCGACGGTAGCCCAGAAAACCTAGATTTAATTCCCTGAAGAGGTCGGCTGATCACGAGCAGCCGCACCCCACCTTTGTTCAAATCCAACAAAGAGCCTAACAGATTATCGATATCTTTGCACTCGTCCAGAGCATCCACGACAACAAGGGGTGGGCGTGGATATTGTTTCGCGACACGAGACACTAGGGCGGCAAGTCGCTTGTATTCACCGAGAATTGTATGCTTTTGTCTCTTCTCTTTACCCAGGACGTCAAGAATATCACCTGGATCAACCCCAAGATCACCCAGTCCCTCCAACAGCTGAGAAAGGAGTGAACGCATGACCTCTGCGGCGACAGTGGAACGTTCAGTCCCGAAATCGCAATAGAAAAACGCAAGCAGTTCGCCTTTGTCCATCGTATTTTGGATACCATCGATCACAGATGCACTGCCCCGACCCGGAGGATGAATACGAGTTCTGAATAGATATGATCAAAACGCACGACAAGACCGATTTCCCAGACCCGGCTAAAGCCACGCAAACGTTAAGCCATAGAGAAGTGTGGTATAATGAGATTCGTACGTTTCCCATTCAACCACAAAAATCCATCGTTGGCATATCTCCATGTTTGATATTCATCGGTGTCAGGCAGCCAAGTGCAGGTATCGGGTTGTCGCAATTCGAGCGTGACCTTGTGCTTCTTTGTGCAGTCCCACGCGTCAAGCCATTCCAATATTTCTATCAACCGTGCCCCTGCACATGCAGAACTTGTCAAGAACGTTACATGTCATAAGGTATAATGGCGAACGCACGATCCGTTTCTGACCAAATCTTCTTTTTCCAGGATCGTTCGACGGAATTTGTGTTCCGATCGACGAGGCTTCGTCTGGTACTTTGGGTAATCGAAAGTCCTTTTGGCTGACCCATGGTATCAGTTTTGCGGTTCCTGTGGACACGCATTAGGACCGATGAGCTAAGCGTTCCAAATCACTCACCAGACGTTCGTGTTGAGCAAGAAATAGAAGTAAATCCGCTTTTTCTCGAAAATCCGAATAGCCTGATTGAATTTGTCTTCGACCAGTGCTGAGAGAAACATATTGCGTAGCGTCGACGCGGTGCCACTCGAAGTTGACTTGATCGATGCTTCCATTTCTTGCAACGTATCCAAGCATGTCTGGGGCTCCCCGCTAGACAGCCACATCTCCAATCGATCGTCGACAGGGTCTGCTGAAAAAGAATGCTGAAGTGTTTCTGGGAGCAAAGTCTTGGATGCCGCGACGATCCTTTGCAGGTCTCCTTCCAATTGCTTGTGTGCTAGATTAAGATTCCTGTCGTTCCCACCGCGTGCGCGGACGACTAAGGCGTTGATGACTCGTCGCGAGGCCGACGCGATGGAGATGAGCGTTTCTTCGGCTGAATCCATTGGCGTCGATATCCGCTAGTGAGACGGTTGGATGGGAGGTCACAGCACGAGAGAGATTTCGGCACGCACGACAAGTCAGATCTCAGAACTGTTTATGAGCAGATACTTGGGATAGGTAATGTCTCTGGTGGAGAATGGAAGGCTGTTGGAGGTATGGATTCGATCAGATTGGCAACGGGCGCCTTTTGCTGAGGCGTACAGAAAACCGGGAACCTGAAAGAAAACCGGATGCTTTCTCACTCACAGGGCACGCTCAGGCTGCCGGCTTTTTGCCACATGGATTGACACTCACCGTGGACCCAGAATCTCAACTGTTGGGTTTGGCCCGGGGGACGCAGTTGCGGCCTTGTGACCGTGTCCCATCGTTCTCAGGCACAAACCGACAAATGAACGGACGGTGTTCCACTTCTTGGCAAGACCTCGTTACTGTATTGGATACGCGGCTTGTTCCTGATTCTTATCTTGAACTTTTAGATCCGGAAGCTTTGCAGGATGATATCAGGCATGACTGGTGTTTTGGTCGCGCATGCATGGAGACCATCTCTCCGACTCCCAAGGTTGGACTTGTTTTTTTTTTTTTTTTTGAGTCAATTTCTGTCCTATTGCGGAGCGGGTATGCTCTATGGAGGACAATCTATCTAAGCTAGGGCTCCTGCCCTACGCAATCTCCGTCTGCGCGAATGCCCCGAGGTGGGCATGACCCCCCCGGTCCGCCGTTCCTGCCGGCCGTTTTAGACGCCGCAGACCTCCATTACGCTGCTCTGTCGCTGCGTGTCGATGTATGTATAGTACCGTGTGATGATGTAGGTGACATGTACTTGGGCCCTAAGGCCTGTCGTACGATGGGAGTGATGGAGTGCGTGATTGGTAAGTGAGAATAGGCTTGAGGGCGACAATAACGTCGTCGTCGTTGCCACCGCTGGGCGTTTTTGAGGCGATCGCCGAGTGAGAGTGGGCGGCGTTGGCGGGATGAGAAGTCTTCGTCGTCCTTAGTCCTCTCCCCTCAATCAATCTAGACTTATCTCCACCCAGTCCTGCTGAATCCCTCGTAGACATATAATAATGCGTGTTTGCGGCGCGGTTTCATTTCATGGTTCTTTTGGATTGATCTGGCAAGGGGGTGTTATTCCGTCGTTGCTGGTTGAGTTTGTACATTACCGTAAGTTGCGCTCAGTCGTCCAGTGGCTGCGACAAAACGAAGTAGTGCATCGCATGCGTCAGGTTTCGTGAGGAGTGCAGTGATGTCGTCTGCCTCCCTGCCCAACGTATTTCTCATGACGTGTCGCTCTCGCGCGTAGGCGGGGCATTCCAGGATAAAATGCTTTGTGGTTTCCGGAGTATTGGGGCAGTGTGGGCAGTCGGCGCTGTCCGCCCTCCGTATGTTGGATAAGTGTCTGTTGAGGGCTATGTGCCCTGTGCGCAGGCCAGTCAGTAAAGCGGCCTGCTTCTTGGATAACGGGGCAATGAGTTTGAGAAAGAGATTCGACGGCTTATCCATTTCGAATTTGCTCATGCGCGCGTAGCGCGGCGAGTTTTTCCAATCTTCGATCCATCTTCGTTTCGAGTGATCTTTGTACGCCTTCTTGAGAGCCGAAACGCTATCAGGGAGGGGATCAGTCTTTATGTAGCGCGGAAGGCGTTGAGATGAGGAGTTATTTGATCGGTTTGATGCCGCTTTCCGTGCTTCTTCGTCTGCCTTTTCGTTACCTTCGACATCCTTGTGCCCCGGTATCCATCGTATGGTTATGTCCTCGCTTCGTAGATCGTGTTTGGCTTTCGCTTGTTTTACGAGTCTGTGGAGGTGATGGAGAATATAGTGTCCCGGTTTCGTGGTTGGCTTCTCACCGGATTGAATGGCCGCTTGGTTATCCACAAGTATAGCGACAGGCCCGGGCGTATAGGGGAGCGACAAGAGTATCTTCGCTGCTAATGTTAGACCTACCGCTTCGGCTTCGTATACTGTATGTTTTTCCGGTTTGCCCAAATGGTAGCGAAGGATTTTGGGGTCTGCGTCGGTCGGCATATAGACGGCCGCCGCTCCTACTCCTTTGTCGGTGCTCGATCCGTCACTAAATATTGTCGTGTGTCGTTGTTGAGTGATTTCGGCCAAATCTGCGATCGCAGCTTCGGCGTTTGGAGCGATATATGTTCTGAAGGGCGAGTTGGTGATCGGGATGGGGTTGTTGCGAGTAAGCGGTTCGATGTCGTCTGGTTTGATAGCATAAGCATTAAATAGATAGTGGAGGGCGGACCTATGTCGCTTGACGAATTTATTCGCTGCTCTTTTGACGTAGGCGTGTAGGGGGTGTGACTGAGGAACGGCCGCAAGTCGTAGAGTGGATTGGTGGCAGAGATTTTGGATTCGGTGGATAAGTGGCCAGGTATTACTGAGTACTTCGAGGGTGTCAGTGGGAGCGGTGCGCATGGCGCCGGTAACACTTAGCATCGCGATCCTTTGAACGCTATTCATCTTTCTTATAGCTCCTTTTGAACCTGCTGTGCAGACGCCGTCTTCCGTCGTGTATATCGGGCGAATCCAGATGTCCACTGCGTATAGGGTCTTTGGGATGGCGACTGCTAGGTACAAGCGTTTCATCAGTGCGACGGGGATACCGAATGAGCAAGAGGAGAGGCGCTTAAGTTGCAGGGCGTATGCTGTTCCCTTCGCTATTGCGTACGTCGTTTGAGCCGACCAGTTGAGCGTTTGGTCGATGATCACTCCGAGGAACTTGTATTGGGGAGACGGGATGATTGTAGTGCCTTGTAGTTGGAGAGCGGGGCGAGGTTTCTTTGCTTGTGTACAAAAGTCTAAAAGAGCAAACTTAGATGTTTCGAAGCGTGAATTATGGACTTTGGCCCAATCGTATCCTCCCCCGCAACGTTCCATCATATCCTTCAAGGTGGCATGTGTGTCCTCGAAGGTTTTACCTATGGCCATGAGCATTGTATCATCTACGAACGCTTGTGCTCGTTCAGTCTTCTCTCGTCCATTACAGATTTCCAGGAGGTCAGCGTTATAGATGATGTAAAGAACCATGGAGAGTGGGTCTCCTTGACCTATACCGTTGTTAATTGGAATCCATTCGTTGGATAGGTATCCGTCGAATTTTAATTTGGTTTGTCGGTTGGCGAGGGCGAGGCGAGTGAATGAGACAATATTCTCTGGGATTCTGCGTGAGCGCATGTTGTGTATCAGACGATCGTTTACCGCGTTAGGGAAAGCCCCTTCAATATCCAAAAATAGTACTGAGACTACTTGGTGGTTACGCCACGCGTGCTTGATCGTAGCTTCCAGGAGATGTAGGGAGTCCGTGGTAGAGCGACCAGGTCGTCCACCAAAATGAGTCGGCGGGATGAGATTGTTCTTCTCGAGGACATCTGAAAGGTGGTTAGCCATGATGGATGAGAGTAATTTATACGTAGTGTTCAGTAAGGCGATAGGGCGGTAAGCCTTGGGTAGTGTGTAGTCCGGCTTTCCCGGCTTGCGTAGGACCACGGTCGTGAATTCCCTCCAGGGAGGGTAGAACACGTTTAGGTCGAACGTGGCCTGGAATAGGCGCAGTAGGTGCGGCGCAAGGACATCAACGCATTCCCTAAAGACGACGTTACATATACCGTCGGGCCCTGGGGCCTTATATGGACTAAGTCTTGCGATGGCGTGTATTAATGCATCTTCGGTTATGATCCGTTTGTTACGGACGGGATCGGGGTAGTTACATCCTGTGGGTACGGATGAATTAGCGGGAGGGGGCGGAAAGAACGAGTTAGCGAGGATGGAGCTCTTATCGTCATTCGTGGCCGCGATGAAGCTACCGTTTTGCGGAGTGTTGCGTTTGAGCGAGGGGATGCGCGTGTTGGTGCCCGCGGAGTTGATGGTGGATATGTAGCGATTCGCGATCCATATTTCGTCGCCGGAGATATCTTCTAACCAGTCGATCCAGTGCTGTTTCTTCGTTTTCTTTATCATGTTGGCGTAGTGGTTGCGAGCTTTGCGGTATTGTTCGTGTGTTCGATGGCGGGTTTGGTCTCGTAGTCGATAGGATTCCCTCGCCAGGGTTGCGAGCTCGTTTTTCAGATCGGTGAGTTCCTTGGTCCACCAGCGTTTTGAGTGTGGGCTTGGTCGGGACTTTGGGACGTGCTCTTGGATCGTGTTATGTATTTTGGACATAAGTAGGTCGGCCGTCTGTTGGAAGTTATCGGCAGTGATAGGAACGTTTGTGTCGATGGTTTGCAACTCAGCTTTTAAATGGTCCGAGAATTCTTCCCATTTGACGTCCCGGAAGTTGTAAGCGGGGACGTCGGCCGTTTCCTGGACGGCCAGTTCTAGTTCGGAGATGATAGGTACGTGGTCCGTGAGGGGGCCGCGTTTGTCCGGGTCGGTCTTGCAGATGGCGAATAGTTCGGCGGTGTGGTCGGTACAGAAGACATTATCAACTCTTGTCCAATTCTTGGTGTTGAGAGCCTGTAAAGTGGGTAAGTCTTTCGGTAGAGGCATGAACATGGAATGATCGGCGATAAGGTCGATTAGTGGTTGGGCTTTGCGTAAATCCGATGCTTTGAGTAGATGGGAGTTTCGTTCGGATTCCCATAGTGGGTGGTGACGGTTGAAGTCGCCTAACCAAATCATGTGGTCAGTGGTGTGCTCGAATATGAGATTACGAGATGAGTTTAAGAAGGTGCTCAGCGCGTGTAGGGTGTTATCGTCTTTGCAATCGTTGTAGATGTTTATAATGGTACAGCGGCCGAATGGGCCGGTTAATTGAAGTATGGTTACGTCTTTCGACGGGAATGGGATTTGAGTCCAGTGGTTCGTGTCGATCGTTTTGGAGATGAGGATGACAGATCTGTAACGAGATGCTTCGTCAGTGAAAGCTGGTTTGCCAAGGACTTGAGGTCACTTGGGATTATCCCAAGGTTGTTATGGGCTAGCCCACTGCTCTAGAAGTGTCTGAGGTTCTTTTTTCACTGGACTGGCTAACTCATGGCTACCATTGGGCTGGCCCCATCCATTGGGTGTCAGGGATCCTTTTTAATCTTTTTGGGGGCTTTTTGGCCCCATTTTGTGACAGTTTTAGACCACACAGGATCCACAGCCTCCTGCAGATTCTCCAGGGCTAACAGACGACATTACACTTTGTGACTACACTTTGACTACACTTTTTTGCTACTCACTTTTTGGTACACTTTCTTGACCACACTTTCTTGCCTACACTTTTATGGTACACTTTTTTCTGCCCTTTTGTACACTTTTCCTTACACTTTTTTCAGTACACTTGAGTATAATGTTGACTACAGTTTTTTGACTACACTTTCTTGACTACACCTTTTTGGTACACTTTTTCCTACACTTTCTTTTTGGTACACTTCAGTGTTACAGCTGGCCCGGATAGGGTCGGATGTAGACTTGGAGGCGAAGACAAAGACGAAGGATAGTCGAGCAGACATAATGCCTGGCGAGACTCGAAGGCTAAGGGACTGAGAGTTCGACGAGGAGGATCTCACGAAGAGTCGCTTCACTTGAAGACTAAAGACACACCCGGAGAGGGCAGAGATTCGAAGGTACTGAGAGACGAGGGGCTCGAGGAGACACAGTGAACTCAGATGATATTCCAAGTAGCTCTAGCTTAGGGTTACAAAACGAGATGGTACTCTATATATATACTAACGAGATGGAATGCGAGGGAATCGCAAGGAATGGACGCGTCATCCGCAGTATGGATGATTAAGAAGCTGCGGAGGATGAGTAATACAATGACAAGGGATGACGAAGCGGTGGTGTCATCATGAGTCAGAAAGATAGGGAGGATTCGGGATAACGACCGGGAAAACTAGGAACTAGGAGAGGGGGAAAAGCAGGATCATCAGCGATGTGGGAAGGGGTGCGAAATTGCCCGAGATCTATGATACAAGGTAAAGACGAAGTAAAGGCGGTAAGCATAACAAAGAAAGAGGGAAAAGAGATACATAGAGAGTTCGGGAGACAATCGTAACATTCAGTATGCTTTTGACTATACTTTTTTGGTACTTTTGTACCCTTTTTCCCTCAGGGGCCAGCATACTGCTACTCTTTCTTGCTACACTTTATATACACTTTTTGTACATTTTTTACTAGTCCAATGATTGCTCATTACATAATGTGTCACACACTGGCAGGTGTGACTGTGACTGTGACTGTGACTGTCACCATGACTAAACATTTATTAAGTTCAAACTACATAATATTCAGGATATGACCAGGCCGGGTTGCCGTCACCTGTCCCTGTCTCATCGGTCTTGTCATCATAACTGTCCTGGTCTTGTTCTGTTGTCTCTGTATCCAAACGACTCCAGAGTTGAACTGATGTGGGTGCCAATTGTTGGTGTAGAAACAGGACGAGACAACATGGGACTTGGCTAAGTTGACTATACCAAGTAGATGGTTGAAAAATTGGTGGGAGTGATGTGAGCGACCCCAGCGGCATGGTTCGTTGTAGGAGTCATGACACATGATGGAGGTCTGTCCAGGATGGAAGGTGGAGTAGTTTATGGAAAGGTTCAGTGTGACACCATAGAGAGACCTTTGGAACATTGAGAGCGGCTAAGGCATCCTTGTCGACCAGTTGTGATATGAGTGAACCCAGGGGCATTGTTGGTGTAGCATTCAGGGACGAGAGAACAACACGGGCCTTGACCTCCCTGACCACACAGGGCACCTTGATCAACAATTGGCGGGCATGGTTTGAGAGACCCCAATAGCTTTGTTGGTGTAGGAGTAAGGACAAGACGACACACCTTGCTGACCACACCGGGCACATTCGACCATTTCATGAATTACAAATGGAGAACAATAAAAGACAATTCCAAGATTTTATGTTGAGGGATTGGGCATAGGAACAGGCAGTGCATTATCAAATTCTATTCATGTGTCTATTTACGAATCTAAACTAGTCCAGGACCTTATATCTGAGGATGAGAACACACATAAAAGCACATTTGTGCCTATTGTCCTAGGCAGCAACAAAACTACCATGGCAACAATGAATTCTACCCATTGTATCTATTTATCGGAAATATCCATAACTATGTATGCCAGATCAGCTTTCTTGTGATTTCCAAAAGTAGTAAATTTTGTTTGTTTCTATTCTATGCCTCATACCATCCTACTAGCAACAAAGGAGCATGCATCTGATCCAGCATTTTGCCGGTTTTGTTGGCAACTCTTCTATAGTTCACTGGCAGCAATCCTCAACCCATTAAAGCTTGCAATGACAACACCCAAGATGGTCAAGTTCAGTGACAGCTATCATTGCTGTCTGGTATGTGGCCTAGGGCCATACATTGCCAACTACGAAGAACGGACTCTTGCTTGTATTTTCATGGTTGATGTGCAAGGTATGTCCTCTAGGAAAAACCTCAACTTACCTTAGCACTCAAATATTTTTAGCAGATGCTTCACAAAGAGAACTGATCTGGATACCAATAATGCTAACATATATAGCAAAGAGTTCATAGAAGAACTCTTTGCAGTATGCACATTTGCTGGCCTTTGGGAGGAGTATGAAATTATTGGAGATCTAGTTGCAAGTATTAGCTGGAACTTGAAGCTGACTGTTGAGAAAGGGGACAAAGTCACTGCTCATGCACTTTTATTCCATCAAAATGTGTTGAAGTGTGCCAAAAATACACTTCTCTTCACTTCAATTTACTTCGCAGTAATACTAGTTCACGAAGGTACTAGAGGTATTGTTTTAAGGTCCAGTCCTAGACCAATAAAAATGGTTTCAAACCAAACCAAACCAACCAAGGCCAATGCCAATTATTCCAGTCTTTCCTAGATTTAATTCATTTGGTTTGGTCTTGGTCTTGTTGATTTTTCAAAAATTAAAAGCCCAAAGAAAACCAGTTAAAACTGGTCTTTGGAGGTAACTCATATTCTCCCCTATTTGGTACATCTGAGCATTATTCCTGATTTTTCTATATTTTTATGATTTTATTTGGGTAAGCTATGATTTTTATGACAATAAATTGACAGTTGGGTCGAGATTAGTTATATTTCAGGTGTTTGTTGGTGGAATGATCTTATTATCGGCTGTAATTAAAGATAGGAGCCTCTGCTACAATCAATACAGCCACCAAAAAGCCCATCAATCACTTACCAAGATCTCCCATATCAATACCTTTTGGCTGTCTACATATCTATATTCAATGCAATATTAAAATAATCATATCTCCACAACACATGGATCATTTTACATAAGAAAATAGTGGTAGAAACCTGAAATCACTTTGAAGCACAATGAAACCAGTTTTAACCAATAACCAAACTGGCAAAAACTCATTAAGACCCAAAAATTAGTCATTTATCGGTTTTGGTCCGGTCTTTTTATATCTGACATTTTTCTCAACCAGTTATGGTCTTGGTCTTGCATTTTAGAGGCAAAAGACTGGACCAGACCAGACCTTAAAATACTAACTAGAGGTGTTTGGATTAGCAGATAAAGTCAGTGCCATCTGATGACTGTGACATACCTGATGTTAACTGCTGGCCTAGATATTGGGTGTGACTTGTGATAATATCTCAAATAACAATGCCTTAGCAGATTCATACCAACATTCACGGGTTCCACAAGACAGACATGATGTTTTCTGAACATCATAAATCTAATTGCTAAGTCACTATTTCATCAATTTGATGCCATGATACCATGACAAAGAATTCGAACTGAATTCGAACTGACAGTGTTGGTGACAAGTCTCAAATCCCTAGTAAATTGTATACTAGAGAGTTTGTATTACATTGGAATTCTATTTACTCAACACCTAACCCATTGACTTCCACTGCTATGTCTACCTGCCCCATGATTTTGTCCTCATCCACCAGTCTGTCATCATGGATGGCTGGTCCTTTACAGCCTGTCACCACTGCTCCTCAGTCCATGCCCCACCCAGTGGCAATACAAATATTTATTCCTGCTCAAAGATGAGACCACCTCTCATTGCATACTAGATTGTGTCTAGAACAGTACTGTTCCAATTCTTGTCAAAGAGCTGATCTCTGACACTCCAGGTTCACAAGATGTTCTGAGAAATGTCATTACACATGCACCAATGCCATACAAGTCAATGTCAGTGATAGTGACCTTAGACTTGGGGTAGAGGAGGTGAGATTGTCCTCCAGGTCCAAGTCATTCTGTGTGCTAATTTTGATCTTCTTCTTCAAGTTGGTTATCCTTTCCATTGTGTTATGTCCACTTCTACTAATTATTCTCCTGATACTCAAACTATTACACATTGTGATTCAAATTCTGGAAAAGTTTTCAAATTGCTAATTTGTTATTGAATGGAGTCCTTGCTAACCACAAATCTATAGTAGAGATGGTTTTTCAGTTTTAATGATCTGCTGTCCAGTAGTGGAGATCTTGCATATTATTCTAGCATTTCTTTACTGGTATCTATGTTCTTTTTGAGTTCTCACATTACTGATTCCATATCTCATTGTTTTGTACCTTAGTCCAGCTTCTTTCAATTACTCCTTGACTATACATTCTCTCACTTACAAGCCTATTACTAAGAAAATCTGGCTGGTCATTGGCCCACTTGAGAAAAAATACCAAATGCTCTACCATTATTTATATACCTGACAACTTCCTTGCTGTACTTACTTCATTGCCTACCTGTAAGGTGTGGGTACGCCTATACCTTACGTTCACTCTGAGCGATGGCAACGTCGTTTGTATTGAAGTGATATGTAAGTCAAGTAAAGTGTATCGACCGTCCTACAGACGGTCGACATTTATATAGCATAGATACATGTGATTATAATAGATATGAAATTAGAAGTAAAATCATGTGCATGTGATCCTAATGATCACATACACGTGCATTAGCACGAATAAGTATATATAACCCCTTAAGAGGCCGAGCCCTTACACCCTCCCCTTCAAGAGGAGGCATACGACTCTAATTAAGTCATGAGTGAAAGAAAGTAGTCCTTATAATATGATTCGAAATCGGGGGTTATGCCGCGTGTACTGTTACACGATAATGAGGGTTACACCTCAGGTAGTGGTAGGTAGTAAAACCGAATAACACAATGATTATCGAACGGAAAAAACCTCTTGAGCACCTTATATCCGCCCAGCGTCATCGTCATCCATATTGACGTCGGCATCGCCCAAGAGTTGTGACTCATCCCCGAGTCTGGGCGTGAAGGGAAGTTCGTAATGAACCACGGCTTCCCTGAACCGCTCAATGATGCGTTTGCTTTCTGGGATGTCGTGATTAAATGCGAGGGGTGTGACATCCTCAATCAATACACCGAGTGACTCAGCCTGTGACGCATACCACTCGTAGGAGCGATTGAGCTCATCGTCGGTGATGGGGCGCTGCATGTCCTCCTGTATCGGGGCGTAGATGGCGGCTATGTTTGGGTTGTCGAATCCTCCTGCGAGATCGACATGCCCGAGCATTTCATTAGTGACACGCCGGGCCCATGGTACCACATCATCAGCAATGTGTGCCATGATACCATTCGCAGCGAGATACGTGGCAATCTCAGCCAAGGTGACATCCTTGCCGAATGTCCCGGACCATGGAGTAGTATGGCCGACGAGGGGTGCTACCTCGGCCCAATGTAGAAGGGCGTGGTACCGTCCCGGTACGAGGAGGAGGCGAACGAGTTCTCATTGCCACACCATACGGTTGTAGCCGTTGCGTGACACAAGAGCAAGACGCTCCAACAGGAGGAACCCCCTGACGAACTGGCAAGTTGGACGCCTCAAGGGAGAGTCCGAATTGTCCATGAAGGCATTCTGGCCCGTTGCTCCGGGGAGCATCCTTCTGAGCCCGCTACGCTCCTTTTCATAGGGACAGAGTTCCTGACTCAATAAAGTCAGCCCATTCGTCGACAGGAGCGGTGATGGCAGGAGCCTCCTTTGGTAAGGGTACATTTCGTTTTGTGAAATTGAATTGGATCCGCCTTCGAGGGTGGAATGGACGCATAGGTGCATCGGTCGCGGGAGTGATAGGTAGACGAGGGGCCTGTGGCTGGACCTTGGGAGCTTCATCCTCGGTCATGGGCTTGGAAGGCTGCTCCACTCTGATGCGTTGCTCAAGTGATGGAGTGTTCGTGGCCTGATCCTCCATGCGAGCATGGATGGCGTCCCATTGTTTCTGGTAGCCCGCAGCTCGTTCGCGTTCAGTGCACTTGAACGCAGCGGCCCCGTCTTTTCGAGACTGCTTCTTTTGTCTCATCTGCTCGGCGTACCTATATATTTTCAATAATTGTCTAAATGTCCATGTTTTTTCATGTTTTTGATGTTTTTACAGCTAATTAGTTTGAGTCATCTGTTCTAGGTATGAAAATAGCTTGTTTTTTCATGTTTTTCCAGCTAATTAGGTGGGTCATCTGATCTTGGTCTGAAAATTGCGTATATTTTATGTTTTTTCATGTTTTTCCAGCTAATT